>LGRX02025860.1:0-62357 GCA_001247695.2 Cymbomonas tetramitiformis | reverse complement strand
AAAGTTTTGACATTAATGCCAAAAAGCTTTGAGATGTACCGTTTTTGCCCGAGAAATGCGCAAGAGGAAACGTTTTGACATTAATGCCGTGCTCTGAGATGTACTGCTTTGCTCCGAGAATGCGCAAGCAAAGAGGAAACGTTTTGACATTAATGTCAAAAAAGCTTGAGATGAAGAGTTTTGCCCGAGAAATGCGCAAAAGAACAAACGTTTTGACATTAATGTCAAAAGCTTTGAGCTGAAGAGTTTTGTCTGTGAAATGCGCAAATAACAAACGTTTTGACATTAATGTCAAAAAGCTTTGAGCTGAAGAGTTTTGCCTGAGAAATGCGCAAAGAAGAAACGTTTTGACATTAATGTCAAACAGCTTTGAGCTGAAGAGTTTTGTTTGCAGGTCTGAAAGCTTTGACTCTTCAAAGAGTCGCCAAGAGTGTTGCGACTTTATTGTTGATCCTTCCTCTGAAGACGAGTCGGACTCGTGCCAGCCAGGTGGTTGGTACAACTGTGCCGACGCGGCGATTGCACGTAGGAGACGCAAGAACAAGGCAAATGCCGAACGCGCTGCGAAGAAGCGTAGGGGGAATTGTCCTCTTTGGATGCTGGACTCTCAGTGGTGAATATATGTGTAGCTAGCACATTATGTAGAGTAAAAACATATGATATTTTATAGAATATTCTTTGAAAATGCCTTTATTCAGGCCCTGAAAAGTCGTTTTCAGGGCCTGAAAATGCCTTTATGTAGACGCTGAAAACGACTTTCCAGGGCCTGAAAATGCCTTTCAGACGCTGAAAACGACTTTCCAGGGCCTGAAAATGCCTTTATTCAGGCCCTGAAAACGCCTTTATTCAGGCCCTGAAAACGACTTTTCAGGGCATGAAAATGCCTTTATGCAGACGCTGAAAACGACTTTTCAGGGCCTGAAAATGCCTTTCAGACACTGAAAACGAATTTCCAGGGCCTGAAAACGCCTTTTCAGGGCCTGAAAATGCCTTTATGTAGACGCTGAAAACGACTTTTCATGTCATTATGACATATGACATGACATGACATGACAGGTATGACATGTATGACACATATGTCATCGGTCATATCCCTGACACGACACGTGCAACAAGGGGTATCATTTATGGTGCCTTACCCCAGCATTATCAGAGGTGCCAGAGGGCGAGTGGCTATGTCCTAGGTGCTCAGGCACAAGGATGCAAGCTGCTAGCGCTGAGGTGCAGACCCAGGAGACGAAGATCTCTTACGTTTTGGAGGACCGGCTTGGGATGAAAGAACAACAGTTGAACGAGAAGTTGTCCTCAGACATGCGTCTGCTGCCAGCAGATGTGGGTCCTCGTCGCGTGGTGAAAGGAAGCAAGTCCCAACCATGGCAAGCCATTTCGTCCAGGGAAATACTGTTGGAGGAGAAGGACCTGTTCCTCTACATGCCAGATCAGGTGGACTGGGGTAGGCAGGACAAGCTCTCTGAGATAGTGAGAAGATGTATGCCTGGACACTGGAATGAAGGGCACCGAACTGTACTGAGCAAGAAGTATCGGGAGCAGAAGGCAAAAGCAAGGCAATTGAGGGATGCACCTTTAGTGCCTGCTTTGGCTGAAGAAGAAATTGAGAAGCGAGGAGAATTGAGACATATGACCAGGGCTCAGGTGCGCGAGGCCAGCGCACTACAGTGGGGCCTGGAGCTTATCATCACTGTGCCTTCAGAGGTGAGACGCTTGGCAACAGAGGTGGACTGGAAGTCCATTGATGGCGTGTGGGGCCCATGGGCGGGTACTGGGGTCATCGGTGAGGTGATGATGGAGCAGTGGTCGCATCTGAGGTTCATGAACAATGATTGGAACCCTCAGTTGGGCTGGTCCGAGGCGCGCGATGCGCACTTCAGCCTGGCAACTATCGTATATGGAAGGAGAAGTATGGTGTCTGTGACGCAGTGATAACGTCTTTTTGGTTTGCTGCGTTGGATATCGCGTTTCCACTGGCAGTTATGGCCAGTCGGGTGGTAGCATGTGTGCATGTTCCCTCTTATTATTTGACAAATATGACAGAGAGCAGAGCAGCCTACTTCAGGCGGCTGAGTCAGGCCGGACGTCTACATGTGATTGGACATCTGGAACATGGACCTATTGGCCGCAGATGTATGTGGGTCTTGGTATTTAAGAATCCTCTGGTGAGAGCCAGAATGTTACAAGGTGGTGAAGATTTCTGAAGGTTTATGGGAGATGGTGACACGACGCAGTATGCCGAACAAGCCCATATTTAGGTCTGTGCTACTGCAGGCAGCAGCTACAGATGCGAAATTCGGGCTTGCATGTGAGAGCTTTGCATGTTGTTTCAGAATATCAGAATTTCAAAAATTTTGTAGCTCTACGATCACTTGCTATGCTGGAGTATGCATTGATTATTACGAACCTATGTGTTTGTTGAGATCATGCCAGATTCATATATGAGCATTGACATCGCTCGGGACTATCAGTATTTGTCCCATCATATGCACACATTTGCGACAGCTGTAACAAACGCCGGCTTCTCTTGGTACCGAAGCCGGGGTTGTCCAGCTGGTGACAGGCGTGACAGACATGACAGGCATGACAGGCCTCGCGCGTGATGACTGCTCGGAGATAGCAGATATGGTGAGGAAGACTTGGTCATCATGGTATGACATTGAGATGAGATGAATGTTTCTAGAAGAAATGACGTTTAGGATGCTGCCACTGACGTGTCAGCCAGAAGATGGGATATGGTAACATCATTAAAGCTGGCAGAGAATAGTGGCATTCTATTGGTGGATGAAGATTTTAGAGCGGAAGCTTGTTACAGTTTTACAGATGTGACAGTGACTTGAGAATAAGTAGGCTCTGACCGCAGGTCAGGACTAGTGGACTCATTATTGTTTTGCCTTCGCAAGTGCTAGGTGGCTGTTCGCGTGCCTAGTGCTAGATTGCTAAGACAGCTCTGCTCACAATTTTGTACAATAATTCGTACTTTTGGTGGTTTTATTATATTTTGATGAATATTATGTAGTGCTGTTTTTATTCTTTTTCATGTGAGAAATTTGGGCTTGCATGTCAGAGCTTTGCATGTTGTTTCAGAATATCAGAATTTCAAAAAAAATTGTAGCTCTACGATCACTTGCTATGCTGGAGTATGCATTGATTATCACGAACCTATGTATATGTTGAGATCATGCCAGATTCATATATGAGCATTGATATCGCTCGGGACTATCAGTATTTGTTCCATCATATGCACACGTTTGCGACACGTGTGTTGCAGGCAGTTGCAGGCATATTGAACACCCCTCCAATCGTTTTGCCCCATTTCAGTACATCGGCGCCCCAATTCATAAAACCCCCCAGAACCGACTTTTGCGATACGCGTCCAAATGCCGTGAAAACTTGTCACCATAGCGCTAGACCCTTCTGTTATATATATATATATATATATATATAGGTTTGCTGTAATATATATCTAGCTGGTGAGATAAACCCTGAGTTGAGGGTTACGGTATCAGAACGGTGAAGTGTAATTGATAAAAGTAGAGATCACATAAATACCTAACGGGTGTTTCCCGTCTACTGGTGACGGTCACCCAGCCTACTATAGGAAGTGACATGTGACAGTTTCGGGTGTCACAGTGTCAAATCCAGCACACCACCCGCCTAGGGTGGTGGCCGGAGCTAGTGGTGAAACGAAGCAACAAACTCCCTACTCAACTTCAGGAGGAAACTGTAGCACAGCTGGGGGCCTGTACTCTTGGTCAGGGCGGTCCCAGCTCACAGCAAAGATTGTCAGATATAGCTGTTAAGTGCTAAAACCCTAAACACAGCTCAAATTCAAAGAGCTCTTCTGCACATCTAGAAAGCTAATCACTAGCCAATCCCTAGGCAGGCACGGTGTAAGCAATCTTCAGCCACTAGAGGTTCCCGGAACTGGTCGGCCAGCTCGGAGCAGCGTGATGGTGCAGTAGTTGCCGGCCTCCGGGGCCGGTGGTAAATCATGCGTAGACGAAATTAAGGAATCCCCGATCTCAGTCGCCGAGTCCCCAGAGCTCGGCGCCTCGTCCTCGGACGAGTACGGCGGTGGTGAGTAAGGCGGCGAAGGGGGAACCCAGTCAGGGCCAGGATCCACGAGCTCTGGCGGCAGCGGGAGAAAGCCGTAGAAGTGGAATCCCTGCCGCAGCTCTCGATACCGCGCCTGTCCCCGCGTCGGTATAGCATTCGGCACTGCACCACCCACTGCGTCGCCCAGCATGCCATGAAAAGGTGCAGGCGGTGAAGTCGCCGCAGTTGGGACTGCCGAGGCAGTCCACGCAGCACCACCGACCGGTGGAGCCGCGCATGCGCGTGCATTGACACCACCGACACCGGAAGCGGTGTGTGGTGCGGCGGTAGCACAAATTACGAAAAGTGCACACACCAAAGAGGAAGTGAGGAAAGACCTCCCCAAGCCGGGAATGCCCCTTCCACAGCCGTACCGTGGCTGCGGTAGCTCAACCGAGGCATCCTCGTCGTCGTCGTCGCTCGTGGCGTAGGTTGCGGGCTCGTAGCTCATCACGCTCTCCGGCGCCTCGACCGCGGAGAGCATGTTCATGCTCACGGGCGGCTCGTCGGGCGCCCCCAATGCAATCCCCGTGCTCTCAATGAAGTCGGCAAAGGTGCGGGTGACGGGCGGGCAAAAGGGGTTAGGCGGACCGGTCCACTCCTCATCGGATTCAACCGACGCGGGCGGGGAGTGCGTGGCCGGTTCCGACACCACCGGCATGTTGGCGGTGAAAGTGTTGACGTTGAAAGTCGATGCCCCAGCCGTGCGTGCCAACTCCGAGAACTCAGTGACGGCGGACACGAGGGCCTCACCGTCCTCCTCGCAGAACGAGCACGCGGAGAGGTCGGCGAAGATGTCCGGCTTCCCGCCCGCGAGCATGCAGAGGGCGTCGAACTCTACGGCGTCGTCGTGGTCGATGGCATGTTGAAACTTCGCGGTCAACGCCGAGTTCTCGGCTTCCTCAGCGAAAGCGTAGGCCGAGAGGCCGGTCCGACCCCCGTTTGGGCAGCCCCGATGCCAATGCCGTGCCTTGCCCTTCGCGCACACCTGATTCTGGCAATATGGTACGGTCGCACCGGTGTCGCGGTGAAAGGCGACCTTCTTCGAGATTGACTGTGACCAATTGCCCCCCTTGGGAAGGGGCGAGGCTGCGAAGCGGGTCTCGTCGGTCCGGTTTGTCCGCGCGGGGAGCGAATCCCCGCGGGGACGGCTCGGACTCAGCGGAGGCGACAAACGCGGCCAATTGCCGCTTCAAGTCGAGGACCATCGTCCGCAAATCTGCGAGCTCACCGGGTCCACCGGAGTCATCGGTGGCCTTCTCCATGAAATGCGCGCCGTGTGAGACTGTGAGTACTTGTGGGCGGACGCCACGGCGGTACCCGCCCGCACGTGCTCGGAGTACAGTAGCATTCACGTATCCATTGTTGAATCGTGAAAAGGTCATGAGCGGCTCGCTGATCGTGGAGGAGCAACCGGGACACCACCGGCTGGTAGAAGGTGGTGTCGAGTACTTTGATGAACAGTGCTTTCACGTCTTCGTCCAGCGAGGAGCGTCGCCCGTGTTCTCGCAGCCTTCAGCGCGGCGTTGAAGTCCCCGATCGCAACATGCATGGGGGTCTACGCCCGCAGAAACGCGGACGCCCAACATGTCAGCTTGCCCCTGAAAGGGGTCACCTGCCGGGATCATCCGGCGGGCGAACTCAAGGAGAACACGCTTACCGTCGGCCGGGAAGCTGGTGTGGGAAGAATCCATCCAGTCCGCTGCGGGCGACATGGGGTCGATCATCAGCTCGAGTGTGGAGTACAACAAATTGTTGGCCTCCACGCGGACGGCCAGGGTCGCGTCGTCGAGCACGAAAAGCGGAGCAAACCCAATGTCTTCGGCCACGAAGGCCGTCTGCAGTGCAGAGACCATCTTCGCGAAGAGTGCCGACGCGTGGGACTCCGTCCCAGAAAATCTGCCATCCTTGTTCTCGAACAACTTTTGACGGACGGACTTGGCGATCTTCATGTCAAAGTGCTCCCTTTGCAGGGTACGCACTGAAGCCAAGAATGCAGCTCCCGCCGAATTAGCAGCCGGCTGCGCTGCCGGCGGCGTAGCCGGGGTGTTAGCATGCCTGGCAGCAACGGAATCGAAAATCGTGTTTAACGTGCGTCGTCGATGTGCCATGCTAGCGGTAGATCTAGTAGAAGCGACCATAATGAAATAGACTGCGCAGGGGTGGAGTAAGGCAAGGAGACGTGAAAATGCGGAAGTCGTGGGCGGCCAAGAAATGTGGTGGGTCGCCGATACAGCAGCTGTGCGTGAGAGATCAGGAATTCCGGGAAGTCGTGTGGTAAAGGCGGCCGATACGCAACGGTGTGGTAACCAACCAGAAGACGTAAACCAGTCCAACGTTAAATCCCGTAAGAAAAATGTTCTCAAAGGCCTACAACGCGCCGTAAATCAACCCACAAAACTTAGGCCATACCCGTGACTGCCGGCACTCTCACGCGTGGAGCGCCTCACTCCATCCCAAGCGACCGGCTTTAGCCAATGATGTTGGCAGTGTCGCAGTGGCTAAATAAAGCGTAAGTGGGGCCAAGCCTGTTAGATATATAGGTTTGCTGTAATATATATCTAGCTGGTGAGATAAACCCTGAGTTGAGGGTTACGATATCAGAACGGTAAAGTGTAATTGATAAAAGTAGAGATCACATAAATACCTACTAACGGGTGTTTCCCGTCTACTGGTGACGGTCACCCAGCCTACTATAGGAAGTGACATGTGACAGTTTCGGGTGTCACAGTGTCAAATCCAGCACCTTCCTTAGATACCAAGTGCTAGTGGGTGAGTCTGACACCATTTGAGTGCCCATGCTAGCATACTCGTTTTCGCTGTGTCCAGGCTGATGTCGCGGTTCAATAGTTTTGCCAATATGTTGCTGAAATCTGTATAGGCAGCCCTGACCGGGAGTCCCGGTGCAGGCCCCTATGACAGACTCCTAGGCCAACACTGGACTGCTGACTGATCTATAGGTTCGTGCTGTGACACACGTTGTGTCACAGGTAGGCTAGACTCCGAAACCGTCCGAGACCGTTCCGGGTGCTGGATTCAGTGCGCCGTAGGTCATTATGTGCATGACTCCGTTTAGCTGTACCAGTACTCGTACAGTACTTGGTGGCAGAAACCTAGGTCACAGATACGCTTATATTCGTTTATCTCTTATAATCAATTTACACTTGTATGAAAACTATTCAGTGACCACCCGATATAATACGGTATATTATATCTCACACCGGGTATATCTAGCTTAGGGTTTATTTATCTTATGAGTTTATCCACACAGTTCGGGAGTTTCTGATATCTAGTGAACTAGGATATTCCAGTAGGTCGTGGCCCCATCCACGCTTTTATTCCACTTGCTGATTTGGCCATGATTGGCTAAACGGCCGCTTGGAGAGGTGGTGCGCACGGGCGCGTTTGGGTGCGACTAGGAATTATGGTATGAGTTGTTTGCGGTAAGCGACTGGGAGTGGCGGCCATGGGGACCGCGCCTCGTTACGGACTAGTCTTAGCAATGTTCAGATTCAGTTTTGCACCGGCACTGGCCCAGCTGGTTACTGTTTTCTGGGCTGGTGTTCGCGACACCTTCGACTTCGACGACATCTTCGAGTGCCCCTCGCCGCTCCACTCTCTTAGCTCCTCTCCGCTGCTGACCATTACCATTTTTTCCGCTACCACACCCAACCGCGCCGCTGCGTACCACCTCCCCTCTTCTGGCTTTTCAGAGTATGGGAATGTTGACCCGAGCGAAGAAGTCCCTAGACAGGGACAGTGACATCGACGCATCGCTGAGGCTGTTAGACGGGGTTCGGAACAGTCCGACGGTGCGTACGCCAACTGTTCCGACCCCCGCTCCGACTTCCAACGAGGATGCAGACGTGGCGACCAGGAAGTACTTGCAGGAGCAGAGCAGGCTGGTCGACGACATCTACAAGGCGCGTCTTCACCGCCAATGGGCCAAGGGTATCCGCGAGGATGTCCTTGGTGACAAGAAGCACCACTTCAGGGGTACGGACGACGCTGGCCTCCTCTCCGAGCTGGTGGTGCAGCTGCGTACGGAGTTTCATTCGGCTGGGCTGGAGCTGGCATCCTTTGACCTCGGCGACCCTCTGGCTCGTGTGGTGACCAAGGTCAACGGCTTGCTCTACGACGTTCTGGCTCTGGTTGTCGAGAAGCACAGCAACGCCTACGTCTGGTTGACTGGCACCGACGCTTCGTCTGACCGTGATAGACGGCGAGCTCTTGTGGACATCATCAAGGGCTGTGTACCGGTGGCGCTACGTGAGTCGCACCAGGAGGAGCACGCCGCGTTGCGTTATCCCGCAGACACTGACCCGCAGCCCATCTTGGCTCGGGAACAGCGTCTGGTGCGGGATAACAAAGCTACGGACTGGACGCCCACCGAGGAGACCAGGAAGCTCTCCCTGTACAACCGGCTAGACCCGGTGTTTTACACCGCGGTCAAGGTGCGGTATCCTCTCGCGGCCGACCTCGCGCATGTCTCCTTGGCGTCTCTCCGCTCCCTTGTGGTGGAGATCTATCAGGCTTGGGCGCAGACGGGGGCGGGGAAGGCGGTTTCGGGCAAGAGCGGCATCTCTGCGCAGCTCTCCAGCACGGAGTACGGCGCTCTCCTCGACAAGATCAACGAGCTTCAGGCCTTGCTGCGGCAGCAGCGCGGGACGGACGCGCCACCGGCGCAGCAGCAGCGGCAGCAGCAGCAGCGTGGTGCGCAGCGGGGATTCCGCGTCGGCACGCACCCATTGTCTGCGGTCGGTTTCGACCGTGACGACCAAAAGGCGAAGCCCTTTTGCGGAAGGTGCAAGAAGGCGGGAAAAGGTGAGCAACACCACTTTTACCGCGACTGTCCCTTGGGTGGGCGTCAGCATCCCCCACACTCGGCTGCAGCATTCTGCACTCCCATCGACGAGGAGGACGCGGAGGGGGTGCGGGCTTTAGCCATGTGCGCCCTGTTCCAGCAGGCCGGGCAGACGATGGGGCGGAGGCCTTTGCCAGTGCGGCCTCCACGTACGGGCCACCTGCGGTGCTCTGTGCGGGTGCGGTGGGCGGGATCGACGTGTCCGCCTACGGCTTCACGATAGAGCCGCAGCAGCCTGCTGACGAGCCCGCAGGTGACGACATTCATCGGCGGCTGGACGATCTCGCCGCGGAGGTCCATGCCGCGGCAAACTGCAAGGTGCGCTACACCCACGCATCCTTCCCACCACGGGCGGCTCTCGAGCCGCATGCATCGGCTCTGGTGTGCGGCCCCGCGGCAGCGGGGAACATGCCGGAGGAGCAGGTTCCGGTAGGTGGTGCGGCGGCATCGGCATCCGCCGTGCCGGCCCCTGCTATACCTGTCTCGCAGGTGGAGGATGTGAAGTCCGTGCCACTTCAATCGGCGCGGGTGACTGCAACGACGGAAGAGTTCCCTGGATTCGTTCAGACTGTCAACCACGCCGCCGTCGCGCCGGTTGACCTCACCGGCTACGACACCGACGACTACGAGGACTTTGCCGACGGCAGCTTCCGGCTGAAGCCACGGGGCTCGCCTCCGTCGGCCAATCATGTGTCCGGACCACCCGTGGACAACCAGAGAGCCTACGGTTGTGGGAAGCCGCCCTGGGGCTTTCCTGCCACGGTTGGGCCGTGGGGAATTCCTTTCCTCCTTTCCCTCGTTCTTTGCATCTCGATCATGGGGGTGGCAGCCGTGCCCGACGCTCAGTCGGCTGCGGGATTGCCTTCACCTGGTGGTGATCTCGATTGGGAGACTCCGTCAATTTTCTCCACGAATGAATTTGTTGAATCGGTGATCCCGGCTCAGGGTTTCTTTGTGGCTGACAATGTGCCACCACTTGAGCCGCCTGAGCCCCCTGACATCTTTCTGGACCTTGCTCAGGCAGATTTAAGTTTCGACATGGCCTTCTTTTACGGTGTGGCTCTACATGAGAAGGGTCCTTTCGGGAATCCTCCCTTCGGGTCGGACTTGACTGAGGCCACCGCTGACTACTTTGGTGCTGTCGATTGACTTCTTGTTCACTCTGGATGCACACCAACATGGTGGTGTGCGGAACTCCGGTGACTTCAACGATTTCTTCAATCTGGTTTATGTTTTACTTTGACTCCTTTGTATTCTTCAATCTGACTTGCTAGCACGGTTCTTTTCAGTTGTTTAGCAGGTGCACAATGCCCGTATGTTTCTGCTCACGTGCTACCTAGAGGGTTCCAATTTGTGTATCAGAATAGCACAATTGGATTAGCAGTTTGGTCTTGTCACCCTAGCTCCTGCCCTAACAGCTTATCTTACACGTTATCCGACTCTCCTAGACAGTCACCGCCCACAGTGCTGGGGTGGTGTGCTGAAATCTGTATAGGCAGCCCTGACCGGGAGTCCCGGTGCAGGCCCCTATGACAGACTCCTAGGCCAACACTAGACTGCTGACTGATCTATAGCTTCGTGTTGTGACACACGCTGTGTCACAGGTAGGCTAGACTGCGAAACCGTAGCGAGACCGTTCCGGGTATATCTAGCTTAGGGTTTATTTATCTTATGAGTTTATCCACACAGTTCAGGAGTTTCTGATATCTAGTGAACTAGGATATTCCAGTATATGTTACACGTGTATCGCAATATCTAGATATTTGCATACCGTCTTCAATATGCACGCCTTGTTGGAATACGTGAACCAAGTTGAGGAGGTTAAGGCAGAATCGCTGCTGGAAATCGCTGAAGTCGGTGAAAAATGCAGATTTCTATGGACTTTCCTGGATTTGCACTGCAACTTTGACCTCGACGAGCAACAGTTTCGGGACGAGGCAAGCCGTAAGCGCTTTAAGGCAACGGTGCATATGTTTCAACCCCATATTTGTTGCCGCGTGTATCACGGCTTGGTGCCGGTTACGTATCGCCCCAAAAACGTCAGTTGGCGAAGGAATGCATTGGTGCCACCGTGCTGCTGGTTTCCCTGAGTGTTTTGTGCAAAACCACCTACGAATCCGCTACGAGTGGGCCACCGAGACACCGCTTCCATCTTCATCGTGCATCAGCTCCACGACCTGATGTTTTTTCCGACGCTGGTGGCAGACACGCTTTCGATAGTGCCTCGCCACCTTTGCTTCCAAAGCGACAAAGGCAGCCACAGCAGATCCTAGCAAGTTATTAGAAGATTATTGAAAACTGTAAGCCTACCGACCCGCTGCGTGCGGATAGCAAACTCCTTTTAAAGTTTATTTGTACAATTGTAACCTATTTTTCTTTCGTCCTTGCATTCCTTTGCCGGGTGTGCGTATTAGTGCCATGTGCAAATTCCAATGCACGCGTCTAGAAACGTAGGGTGTTCACATTCGCTGTTGCTGATAGCGAACGGTCGAGCTCTCGAGTTTCCGCGGACCTCCGTGAACGTCGAGAGCTCTGGAGCTTCCGATTTTCGATGACCCAATCAAAGGCGAGAACTCGTTCCGATGGCGGCACGAGTCGTAATCGTTTGTGAGCATGCAGTTTTTGTGAATCTGGCTTGGATCGTTCCCATTAAATTCGGTATGATGACCAAATCGAATCGAGAATGCAAAAATCTGCTACAGATGCAACGTTAACAGTGTAAAAAACAAAAATCGGGGGCTACGAAAAGGGGACGCCTTAACACTATGCCGAAACGTCTAGTCGAGGGGTCAAAAATAGAGGTAGAAATCGCTAAAAATGGCAATCTTCCCCTCGAAAAAGTCGAAATCACACAGGGGTATTATATATGATCTTCATCAGGATGATCTAACGGTTATTTTGATACCCTAAAAGTTACCATCGGACGACTTCGATTTTCCGGCTGGCCTCTCTAGCGATGCGATGGTCACCTTCCGCGGGGTCATAAATGTATGCCGAGGTGTAGGATGTAGATAGCTGTAGGTGCATCCCTCTTGTGACACGACTGACTGTATGACAATTGTGACACGTGTCGGGCTTCAGGTGCATGCTCACTGTTGGTGTTCAACAGGCATAAATCATGCACGCCATTTTTGCAAAACGATGAAACTACTCAGACGAGCCCTATCCGCTTTTATCCTGCAATGTGCAACACCAGGCTATAAATTCCCAAGCACGCATTTCAGTGAAATCAAGGGGAAATCGTTCTACTTCTTCTACGACAACAGTAGAAATAGAAGAGGCACAAAGCGCTACCGCCTTCGTGGCACTTTCACTTTAAGGATTCATTGCGATCCTATCCTGTAAAACTTCGACTGAAAGCGGTCCTTGGCGAGGTGCCTCATTTTTTGTGAGAAAGCTTGATTCACTAATATAGCGGTTAAGAAATAGCTCCTTCCACTTCTGTAGCCATGTGCAAACTGTGGAACAGTCCTGTTGTGCACTCCGTGTCTAAGAGACAGATGCAGCATTATCGTGGGACTGGCAGTTCTGCTCTATCAACCTTACAATACTCCAGGTACGTCAGAGACTTGGCAGAATTTGCATTTCACTTTCTTCGAGAAATCATATTCACTAGAATGTAAAATTCACTATTTATTACCCAGTCATCCCCTTCAAACCCAGGCTCCGCCAGTTTGCGCGAATATGTGAACAACAATGCAAGCGCAGCTGCAGCTCACTCCATTTGTTATGGACGCAGAACTTCAAGAACGAAAGCGCATACCTCAGTCCGCCACTTTTTCTTCAGTGTGGCGTGCACAAAGCCTTCGCAGCAGCTCCAGGAAAACTCGCTTCCTGAGGAACGCGCCGAGCCTCCCAAGATGCGCAAGGTTCGTTTTTTAGGGGTGCCGAGATGCAGAGGGGTTGCCTCAAAATTTCCATGGCAGACGCTTTTATGCAACCTTCACGTGAATTGTGGGAGCACTACCCGCCATATAAAAGAACCAAAAAAATTCAAGCTCTTCGCATATTTACATAGCGAGGTGGCAGCTACAGTGCGGAGGTCTCGACAAGGAGCTGCGTTTTGTTTCCAGGGCAGCTGGACCTTGGGGAGCGTTGCGTGCAGTCAGGCGTGCTTTTGGTGAAAACAGTCACATCGTGTGGACAATCCGCTTGAGGCTTGGAGAATCGGACTGCCGCTGAAGTCTTTTTTCCTCTATGGTGATAGTTACAGGTGCGCTCAAGGCTCCACGTAAACCCTTTATCGCCGGAGTTTGCAGCCCTCCCGGCGGTGCCCGACTGGTCAGCGGTGAGTTCGAGCCTCGCCCGAGTGTCCGCTCTTCCTGGGCCGCAGGGCCACTTAGAGATTCTGCTTCCGTGAACGGCCCAGAAAATCATCCAGATTTGTCTCACTTTGTCGACGGCCGGCCTGAGTTCTCACTCCCTCTCTTCTCCTGAGCCACTGAGCCGCTTTGCCCGCTGAGGTAGTGAGCCACTGGCCCGCCGGGTCGCCACTTTACAGCTCTTCGAGGATCCGACAAAGCCTCTTCACGTCGATCGTACGCCGCCATCTCCTCTGCTCCCAGGCAGCTTCGCTTTGACATGCTTCTAAAGTGTTTGTGAAAGAGATAAAAGTGCACGGCTCGCCTACAATATTCTCACCTTCTCTCTGACATATGGAGGTGGACTGTCCAGCGTCCAACAGGGGAAGATGCAGCTGCTGCTGTTCTTTTTGCCATTCACTGTACTGTCGGATGCTGTCAACGTGGGGTGATACAGTTGGCTGCTGTGAAGGAGAGCTGCTGTTCGCGCTCGGTCCGCAGCAGCCCGAGATGAATTATGTAGGAGTGAGCTCCTCCCCTTGAGGGCCTCCTTTTCGAAGTATGTGGGAGGAAACGTCCCTTTGAAGGCCCCCTGTTCACTCTCTGGCGGCCCGTGCTGCAGAGGAACGCACTTTTGGACGTTACCACGAAACTTATCGCCCTAACCGCCCTTTCGACCGAGAACTTCGTTATTTTCCCCTGAGTATTTCGCTAACCACGCGGCAGAGGGTGAAGCAACGATGGTGCAGGATGCGATGTGAAGTCGCTGGACCAGCAGTACAAGGGATGCCAGCACGCCACTGAGGTGTTACGGCATGTGACAGGTGGATATACGAGAGCGTGTAGTGGATCGCGCCAAGCAGTGGTGAGAAGCTCGCGGCCGCGCGCCTCCTATCACCGTCGCTTCCTAATCGACAGGGCTCAAAACCCTCCGTGTTGTGTATGCGAGTGCCGAATTTGGGGCTCTGGGCTTGCGGCAGGGCGGCGCACCTGCAACTACGGAACGTGTCGTTTGTGGCTGCTAACGTGCAACCGGGCACACTGCCGCATCTTTTTCAGGTTTGTTTCTTCACTTCCTTGCTCCCAAGAGAAGGGTCAGCAACGTTGCAAGCATGTCATGAAGATAACCAGACTCCCTTACAAGTACTTCGATCTTTTGGGTGCTGGATGACAGCCACATACTACATCTTAATTGCACTGGGCTCACCTAAACCCTACTGCAAAGTGAGATTGTGTGCAAGGCTGCCGTGTTCTTCACGTGCACCATATCTCCACGTCTGCAGGTTGCGTGATCGGCTGCAAGCTCTTCAAAATCCGATTTTCCAGGTCTGAAGTTGTGCAGTCATTCGTCGCCTTGTATAGCAAACACTTAACTCCGCATCAGCAGGTTGTGTGCCTAGCTAGTTGTAAGTCAGTGGGTATCTGAGCACTCTACCCCACCGAGGGGATATCCAAGTGTCGTGCCCTGCCGAGAGTGTTTCTGAGTGCTGGACTCTGCCGAGGATTGTCGGGGATCCACGGCTTACAGGAATTCACGGGCAAAGTCAGAATCCTCTCCATTATCTGTCCTGACCCTTACATCCAGAAAAGGTGTTTGTCTCATCCCCATCACATGCCGCCTCAGTGCATTGGTACTTTCAAGCGCTCTTCTCTCTTTCCAGCATTGACATGATGGTGGGCATGCTGGAGGTGTGCATCACATATGTTCATATGGCGATGGCATGTGACATGTGTGTATATGCATACTGGGTAATTGGGGTTTGCATCACGGGGTTGTGCATGTTGCATGGCATGAGTGGTTGGACACCGAGCAAGCTCTTTCTTGTTGTGATTTGCTTCATGTGGTGACTGGGCCTTCGCGCGCTCCTCACAATTCGAAGTTTATGTATACTTGAAGCCTGCCTCACGAGCGCCTGCATGCTGGTGGCGTTTGTCACGTTCAACTCGACAGTGGTGGAGTGCGTTACCTGTGTCTGCACGCTGGTGGCATGCTTCACGCACATCTGCACGCTGGTGGCATGCTTCACACACATCTGCACGCTGGTGGCACGTATCACATGCATCTTGACACGCATGGCACGCGTCTGCACGCTGGTGGTGTTTGTCACATGCATCTCGACCCTGGTGGCGTGCATGATCTGCGTCTGCACGCTGATGGCATGCGTCGCATGCGTAATCAGATGATGACACCCGACTGAACAGTCCCCATCGAAGCACATAAGCACATGTCCACCACCTTCGATCAAGAATTATGCACTCCCTCCAATAGCCCCCTCCCCCCGCAAGCATGGGGTACTGCCACATTGCACGCGAGAACGCCTATCAGCACAAGCATGGCACTTTCAGCATGTTCTATGCCCCACCTTCAGACTCACACACACGTGAGCGGAGATGGGTTTCACTAACATGCTGCATTGGATGGTCAGGTGGAGAAATCGGCGAATCGTCAAGACTGGCGTGGTATGTTCATGCTCCGTGCTTATTTTCAAATTCAGCTTTGTGGTCTAAGCCCGTGTCTCAGTCGCAGTCGCAGTCTCTACATGTGATTTTCTGCTATCCTTAGTTGCATTCTCAATCCATGTGGCAATTTCAGTCTCGGTCTCGGTCTCGGTCTCGCTTGTCCCTCCGACCTTTTTCCCTACTCAGCTGTATATGTGAAGGAGGGAGCAGCAAACCGCAAGTGGATCCGCGGGCGCAGGTGGATGATATTGCCAGTCTACTATCCCCAGGTGGAGAGGTGTGCCATGCCCTCCCCGCCATACTGTGGCGTCGCTGCTTGTGGCCTGCCGCCATGTACAGACTTGATACCTCGGTAAGAATTAGGCATGCTCGAGCACCGGACCTCATGGTTGATTCGAGCCGCCGGCCAACTACCTCAGCTTGTGCACATCAAAATGAAGCCGCGTTCAATCCACCATTCTCGTTGCGTAGGGCATTCGGTATTTCAACAACCATGTTTTGGATGTGGAGAAGCGGCGGTGTCGTTGAATCAGATGGATGGGCCATAGCATGTTGGATAGTACTGCTGAAAGTTTTGACAATCAGAAAGCCTCGGGAGGGTGCTGCTGATATCAGCGCGCACTTGCACGGCCATCAGAGACCAGGCTGGCCACCTCAAGACGGTGCGGCCCGGTCCCGGAAGCAGGTGGTGATTGCTTCCGAATACGAAGAAGTGGCATCGGAGATGCGCCAGCTTTTCTTGGAGAACGCGTCGTTCCGCCTCCCTGGCTCAACGACATATGGTACGCAGCACCGCGCAGCCCAGGAAAATCCGTTGCGCTTCGGTTGCAGCACTGGGCAGTCTTGAGCTCTCAGTTTCACCTGGCTGATCTCTCATGCTGGGTGCCAAGCTGCGAAGCACATTCTGCTGAGCGAGTGACATCCTGAAGTAGTGATGCCACATGACAACCTGCCCGTGAATTGTTGTGCACATGCATCCTCATGATGCTAAATCTTCCTCGGGAATTATCCGTGTGTGATGCTATAAAGTGTCTGCGTGTCTGCTTACTTATCCTTGGACCGACTTCTTTGGCACCATATAGTCACAGAAGATCGGCTGCACGATGTACTCACATCAGGGATCGAAGGATTCAGCACACACTTCGGACTTATCTGGATTTTACGGAGCTCGCTAGTGAAGAACGGGACCCCCTAAGCCTCACTGGGCCACTCAAGCGCCTCTGCAACTGTACCGCAAGCGTACTGAAGCTGTGCCTTTGACGCCGGTTCACCTCTACTCTTGGAGCCGCCCGAGCAATCTGGCGGAGGGAGAGAGACGCGGCCAGGTGCTGCGGCAGGAGCGCAGGGAACGTGCGGACCTGCAGCAGCGGCTCATTGCAAGCCGCACCAGTCGTTCCGCGCCCGTCCAATTTGCTTACAACGCTTTCCGATATTTTGAAAGGTTTCGCTTCCGATCAATGTCACCCGTGACAGAAGTCAGAGGCGGGGACGTCCTGGCTGAATTTTCATGGAAAGGTGGTCACGGCTTGTCGCCACCCTGGTTTCACTGTTTTAATTTGCGAGGCGTAGTACGATGGTCCAGTTTGCGCCCGCGAGGACTTCACCGAGGACGCAAACTATTTATTTCACTACTACCTGACTCCCTTACTACTAAAATTGCGAACGCCATTGTTCGTGGGTCCGCTAAGACGTCGGACGGGGCACTGGCCTGACGACTGTTGTAGCAAGTGCGTCGCCATACAGGTTGCGTAAGAGTGCACAGTCTCGCAAGATGTATGTGTGGCAATCATTAGTACATACATCCATCTATCCATACTGCATTGCATTTGGTATGAGATGTGTGCGCGTCGTCGGTATCTGGTCACGGTCCCGCCGTGTTCCTGAATGCTTCTCACATCCACTGGGATGAACGGTGAGATGACTCACGGCCAGCCCTGCGTGCCCCAATTTCTGTCTCTCACTCTCACCCCTATGCACTTGTCCGAGGGCCGCGTGTACTGTCAGTGGACAAACACCCGGATTAGGACCGGAGCATACCCCTCTTCACACCCACATCCCAAGAAAGTGCTGTTCCTGAGCCCTTCCCCGAAGAGCAAAGTCGAGTCCACCCCCAAAGTATCAGGTACAGTTGTTCAATCTGGCTTATTGGCCCAGAGTCTCGAGTTTTGCTTAGCTCTCCTTGGTCGTTGGCGTTATGCGAGTACCACACTGATAAACTCGGGTTGTCGCTGTGAACCCAAAGCTCTTTACAAGGACAGACCTGGGCAAATTACTTACTTAATTACTTACTTAAGTAGTCGATCAAATATTGATTTGTGATTGGTGTATGTACATTACGTGTACGTCACGGGATGCCACGTCATTTGTCACTCAGACGAGTGAAGAAAGCGTCAATGAATCGTCAACGTCGAACGTGTCGCGAGTCTAGATAGTGTCATCGTAAACGAATCGCCAGCACCATCGTCAACCTGACTCGCGAGGTCACGGCGCGACGTACGTCACGAGTCGTGACACCATGCATTCAACAGATTGACGGTTCATTTCCTCGATTCCCCCGCATCTCATGTTGGCCTAGTGGAGATTTTGAGATCGACTAGCCGAGTAATAGTTATTGAACAAGGAACTGCGGCAAGAGGGTCCCGACGACAGTCCAACTGTGTTATGAGTCTGTATCCAGGTATCTTTGTAGGAATTCGAGAGTTTCGTTTTCACAAAAGCGAGCGCATACTTTCATTATCAAAAGATATACTAGTTCGCAGCTCGAAACGCCACGAACATTAACGCGCCATCATAACTGATTGGGCGATCTATGTGAAAGTTCACTAAACAGAGTCCTACGTGTCACTGTCGTGTTCATACCGACCGACAGTGACACACCTGAGTACAGATGAACTTATTACGCACTTGCCGACGGTCATCAATGATCTGACGGCCACGATTAGCTCAGCAGATCTACAGATCTAGATCTAAGGGTTCCACAGGGTTTCTTTAGGGTTTCTTCAGGGTTTGAGCATCCTGACTACTGTAGAAGGTCTAGATAGTCATGCTTTACACCAAACTGATCAGCAGGCACTTGCAGATTCCAATACCCCTTCTAAAGGGTGACTGTCTAGTTGTCCTACTGCCAGTTCTTGGGAATGGTGCCCCTTCAGTCAGCAGCACCCAGTTCTTGGGATGGTGCCCCTCCAGCTCCAGTTTATGGGGATGATGACCCTTCAGTCTTCAGTCTTCAGAGGTGGAGTTCTGCAACTTCATGATGCCCAGTCTTTCCCTGTGCATAAGGAATGCTGGTAGGGGAAGAGGTTTGGTGAAGATGTCAGCTGTGTTGTCCTCTGAGGCGACATACATGGCTTCCACCATCTTGGACTTCACCAGCTCTCGGATGTACATGTTTCTCACCTCGATGTGCTTGGATCTGTTGTTGTTGACATAGTCAGATGCCAGATGAATGGCCCCCTGGTTGTCACAGTACATCTGTACTGGGGTGCAGATGTCCACCAGGTCGGTCAGCACGTTGATGATGTACTTGATCTCCCTCGCACCTTCAGACATGGCTATTATCTCAGCCTCAGTGGTCGACAACGATACACACCTCTGCATGATCGAGGAGAAGATGAGCAAGCTACCACATAGGTAGACCGCAATACCAGATGTAGATCTCCTCGTGGTCTTGCACCCTGCATTGTCAGCATCAGTATATATGCATAGTGGTAGTGCTCCACAAGCCAGACCCAGCCCCCTTGGCACAGAGGAGGTTGTCCGCAGTACCAGCTCGTGGTCCACAGTGCCCTTAAGGTATCTGACAACCTGCTTCAGAGCCACAAAGTGCTCTGGGCCATAGGACGCACAGAAACGAGAAAGAGCAGATACAGCAGCCATGATGTCAGGGCGCGTGCATCTCGCAACCCACTGCAGCTGCCCAAGTAGCCCCCTGAAGGGAATGGTGGCATCCTTACCATCTGATGGGGCAAGAGAGCACCCTGGTGACATAGGCAGGCTCGCTGGTTTGGCATCTTGAAGTCCATAGGTCTCAATCATCTGAGAGATGTACCCAAACTGAGATAAATATGCCATCCCAGGCCCCCAGCGCACACCAATGCCCATCACAAGATCCAGAACACCCAAGTCCTTGCAGGCATACTTGGAGTTGAAGGCTGCCACAAAGTTGTCATACCATGAGCGACTGTTGGTGGCCACAATGTAGTCATCAACATATGCCAGAATGATGACCGTGATGTCAGAGTCCCGGATGTAGTAGAGACAAGGCTCAACATCACTGCGCCTCATCCTCACATCATAGGCCATGATGAAGGCATCACTGGTCTCAAACCACTCCTTGCCCGCCTGCTTCAAGCCATACACCGCATTGAGGAGCTTGGCACATGTCCTGCCCTGATACTCCAGCCCCCTAGGGAGCCTGACATATAGGTCCTCCTCCAGGACCGAGTTCAGAAAGGCAGTCTCCACATCCATATGGTAGACGTTGAGGGCAAGGTTGAGCGCCAGAATGATCACCAGTCTCACCGAAGACAACTGTGTGCACGGAGCAAAGGTGTCAAAGTAGTCAACACCATACTCCTGCTTGTTGCCCCGTACACACACCCTCGCTTTGCGCTTCTGCAGCTGCCTGTGCTTGTCCAGCTTGACCTTAAGCACCAAGAACATGTCCAACAGACGAACACCAGGAGGGACATCTTCCATGTCCTTCATCAGGAGAGCCTGCTTGACCGTAACCAGGGCCTCCAGCTCGGTCTGAATAGCTTCCATCCACTCACCAGCATCAGGAGCCCCCATAGCTTGTTTGACCCCCTTGGGCTCAGTCACTCCATCTGGCAGCACATTCACCGAGCTCCCAGCACACGCCTTCCCCACCACTGCCAAGCATGTGTGCTCAGGAGGGAAGTGCACCTTACCCACTGGCAGGTCAATGTGTGTGAAGTTGGTGAGCAACATGACACAGTACGGGAATGAACTGGCCTCCACAGCTCGCGCGCATATAATGCCAGCTTCCATCTTCTCACCTCCAGCATCCACCATGACCTCAATGAACAGAGGGTAGTTGACATTGAGGTCACCACCGTGCGCAGCTGAGCGCACAGCAGCAAGGTGCTCTGGATGGGCATCCAAGTAGGCCCGGAGACTTACCCAGCATCCCTCATCGGCTGCTTGCACTCTCAGCACCGCCAGAATCTCGTCACTGTCTTCAGGTAGATAGACCCCCACATCAAGAACACTGTCGCCCAGCTCACTCGGGAGGGTATCATGATATGTGCCATCCAATGCCGTGACCATGAAATTGGTGCTCAACGGGGCCACCACAGAGGGATCCCAGGTGGTAACGACCTTGCCCAGCTTGTCCACAGCCTCTTGGAACTTGACCATGCCAGACTTGACTATCTTCCCCGACCCAGGATCATACAACAAGTAGGCGGATGAGACCTCAGAGTGACCAACATATCTCAGCTGCCTCGCCCTGTCACTGAACTTGTGCTCCCTGTTGTCCGGGTCCACAAAGGCATAAGCCAGACATCCAAAAACTCGAAGATGTGAAAGGTCTTGGTGCTTCCCATACAGCTTGTAGTAAGGAGACTTCTTGTGTAGGGGCTTCTGGAATGTCCTGTTCGGAATGTACACAGAGTGACGCACAGCAAGTGGCCACACGTCCACACCAAAGCCAGATGTCAATAGCAGCGCCCGAGCCATCGCCTGCACTGTCCTGTGAGCCCTCTCCACACGAGCTTGGTTCTCATGGAGGTATGGCGATCCATGGCGTTGCTCAATACCCTGGTCTTTGCAGTACTGCTGTGTCTGCCCAGCAATCATCGTAGAGTCCCCATCAGTGTGCAACACCATATGATACTTCTCCACAAGGTTCATGCGGCTCCTGTGTTGCCTCACTTCCGCCAGGAACTGCTCAAGGGTTGCCAGGTAGTCCGACTTCCTCTTCAGGAAGTACACGCATATCCAAGCTGTACAGTCATCCACGAAGAGGACAAAGCACCGGTACCCACCAGCACTGGGCCTGAACGGGCCACACGTGTCAGACCACACCAGCAAGCCAATCTCTGCAGCACACTCCCTGCCAGTAGACTTCATAGATGGCCTGATCATCTTGATGAGCCTGCATGAAATACACCTCTCAGGGCAGCGCCACACCAGACTCTTGGCATACTCACCCACAGTAATACCCATAGGAACCTCCTCATCCAGCATCTCCTGCATGGTCACGTCACCAATATGGCCAAGTCGAACTTGAGCCAGCATCTTAGCATCAAGCTTCATCACAGTATGCCCATCCTTGTAGATCACCACCACAGGCCACTTGGTCTCCCTGACCCATACCCGGCTCTTCCCACACATCTCCAGGTTCTCCACATTGTAGCATGAGTCCAATGGAGCCGAGAATATCTTCTCTCCAGCAGGGTATTCATGGACAATGGTAAACAGAGATATAAACTGCCACCAACTGGCTGTCTCCCATCTGGGCAGTACCAAGAGAAACTTGGTGGACTGAGGTGCCCGAGCAAAATCACTGAGAGCCTTCTGCAGGCACCTCAGGATGGTGTCATGCTCATAAGGTGGGTTGCCATAGCAGGCTTTACCCGCCCAGTCCCTGCCGAAGCAAGGGTTGTCAGTTGTACAATAGTCATCCAGTATGTGGTTGTCAACGGAGGCAAACAACTCCAGAGTGAAGGGCCCATGCTGCTCAATGTGCTTCCCAGCCTCCTCAAACTTCCAGTCTGTCTTGTCCCGGTCTGAGTCGTCATGGTATGCTGCACAGGCCATGTAGGTGTCCAAAGTGCCAGACATCTGATCCTCATATATGATGTACTGGTTGCCAACTCTCGAGAATGAGAAGGTCACCCCCCCACTGGATATCTGCCTGGCCCCAAAATCAACACTGAAACCAGCATCCTCAAGCGCCACCACAGACACAAGGTTGAATGGCTGCCCAGGAATGCAGTGGGCAGCAGTGAACTGCAGCCCAACTGCGCGCCCAGTGGACACATCCAGCTTGACAAATGTGACCGTGCCACTGCCCTCTGAGCACACAGTACCCGCCTATACCACACTGAAAGTGGAATTGGAAGCAGGGTCAAAGTCATCGCCAAAATCACTCACCATGTTGAATATGTGCTTGGTGGCACCACTGTCTATCATCGCCACCTTCCCACCGAATGCAGTCAATGGCAGGGCTCTGGTGAAGATGTCAGCCGCATTGTCTGCCGATGCAACATACAGGGTAAGAGGGCTGCCCACAGGGAGGCCCTCACGCAGCTCACATGCATCCTCATCGCCAGAGTCACTCCCATCCTCAAGATCAGATGGACATAATAGCCCAGATGCCCAATCATCAGAGGGGATGCCACCCACTCCTTCAAAGGGCTGCCATGAGTGCATATCTTCCCCCTCGTCCAAGTCAGAGGCATCTTCAAGATCAGGCTCATCATAATACCAATCAGAAGAGCAGTAACCTCCGATCCCAGACTCATTGCCCTTGGCACAGAGGCGGTACTTGCGAGATGGACAGAATAGTCCAGATGCCCAATCATCAGAGGGGATGCCACCCACTCCTTCAAAGGGCTGCCACGAGTGCATACCATCCTCCTCGTCCGAGTCAGAGTCTGAAGCTGAGTCCAGATCGGGGATGGAGCAATCAGAGTCGTCACAACCATGATGACAGAACAGTCCAGATGCCCAAACATCAGAGGGGATGCCACCCACTCCTTCAAAGGGCTGACATGAGTGCGCATCATCCTCCTCGTCCGAGTCAGAGGCATCCACCAGATCTGGCACAGTATCTGAAGCATAACCATCATCATCTGAGTCAGAGGGATCGCTGAGACCAGGCATATAGTTGTCTCCAGCCAATGCATGATGAGACCAGGCATGTTGGTCTGCAACAACCTGTTCAGGTGTTCTGATACTGACACCAGAGTCATCCAGTGTAATCACAGGCCCAGGCAATGGGTGATGAGACCAGGCATGCCGATCTGCTGGCCCAGGCACAACAATCTGTTCAATACCATATATAATATAGGCATCTGGTGTAGCCACAAGCTGAGGATCTCCTCGATCTGAAGAGACATCATCACGATGAGAGGAATCCCCCGAGTCATAGTCATCCTGATCTGAATGATCATCACCATCAGACGAGGAGCCAGAGTCCCAACTCATCCTCACAATCATACCCCAGTAATGCCCAGAAGGTCTCGACCGCCTGCACAGTGTCTCGAGTAACCATACTGAGTAAAGTCACCCATGACTGCAGCTTCTCAAAGGACCCCCGTACCATAACCGGTTCCTTCTCGAGCATACGCCGCAGTAGGCCGAACCGCTCGGCCACAACACGCTTGGCACACATCACCTTCTCGTGATCCACCACTCTGCCATCGACTGGAAAGTGAGGCCTCTCCAGCACAGTTATTGCCCTGTCCAACACTTCCACAGAGCCACTCATGAACATACTATGCACATATTGGACATCTGAAGTGTACCACGGCTGCCTGGGGGATATCTGATACCCCGGGCCAAGATGCTGCTCCCTTCCTGCTTCGCACAGGGCTTGGGTAGGCTCAAGCTTCCTCCCAGGGAGGGCTGTGCACAGAGTATCAATGTAGACAAACGAGTCGTACACCGGAGCCACGGGGAAATATTTGTGCTTGT
This sequence comes from Cymbomonas tetramitiformis, assembly GCA_001247695.2. Lineage (NCBI taxonomy): Eukaryota > Viridiplantae > Chlorophyta > Pyramimonadophyceae > Pyramimonadales > Pyramimonadaceae > Cymbomonas > Cymbomonas tetramitiformis. The sequence goes on along the minus strand of LGRX02025860.1, from coordinate 37,958 downwards.
TCAATAAGAACCGATGCTTATTGGGCTGATAAGGGTGTGACTTCTTACCAGGTCTCCTCACTGCAGAGTGCCTGCCCATAGGAGCATCAGACACCCACCGATAGGTACCGCTCATAGGCTGGTCCCCACCCCCCACAGGGGTGGGACCCTCAGAAGATGTAAGCCCGTCCAGAACCGAATAGTAATTGCACAGGGAGATACCAGACTGAGATGTAGTATAGCCTCCCACAGTACAACCAGAGATAAATTCAGGTAGGTCGTCAGAGAAGCAGGTGACCACGCTGTCCTCCACCAGCTCACAGATTGCATACAGAGCCTCACTAGTGTCATCCACACCAGGGTGCTGCCCAGTTTCAGCAACAGCAGCCGCTCGATTGGGCAGCTTCCCATGCTTCTGGTAGTCCTGGACCCTCTTCATTATGGCTTCCCGCCTCTTAGGATTCCTCTTAAGGTAAGCCTCCCTTTTCTCCTCGTTAGTGACAAAGCATTCACTGGACGAGTGTCCAGTCATATGACACACCGGGCATGGAACTCGCTTGAGTAACGCAACACGCTTCTGCTCCGCCTGCTTGCGACGGTCCTCCACGATTCCAGCACCCGTCTCCGTCGCAGCTGCCGAAGTCGCGATGACGTTGTCATAGAGGTCACACACTGCATCATTTAACTTCTTGAACGAGGGCAGCTCGTCCCCAGAGAACATAGTGCGTATATGGACATACGCCGGGTTCAAGGAATTCAGAACCATAGCCACAAAGACTGCCTCCAGGCTGGCGACATGAAACTTCTCACCACCCGGCAGGAATTGGCTCGTGCACGCATACTCCTCCACCCTGTCAAGAACCTCCCTCGCATTCAGAAAGCCCTGCAGCGGGGGTGCGAGCGTCGCAAACCTCTTCGTGTCATCAAGCAGAGCCTTGACCTGCCGCACAAAGTACGCAGACCCCGTGCTCCGACGCATTTTAATTAGCTGTCGCCAGGCTGAGACACCGTCCGCTTCAGTACTGTATGACCGAACAACTGCGTTCGCCGTCCTGGTAGTAACGCGCGATAGAAAGTCATGAAACAACTGATTCGCTGCCACCGAGAACTTCTCGTCCTTCTTGATGTCCTCCAACTCGCGCGTGTCCGACAAGAACAGCGCCATCGCCGGGTGACGCAGAGACGGTACAATTTTACCTCGGAACTCCAGCCACTTGCTGTCATTTTCTGCCTCCTGACCAGAATAGAGCTGGTCATTCGGGAACCCCTTCAGCATATCCGTCAGAAGAGGTAAAGGTACGTCCACCGTACCACTCGCAACTCGAGATTTAACACTGGAACCAGCCATACTGGATTCCGCGGCCCCAGGACACGCAATAGCATTTCCTGTCCCCGCATTCTGATTCGCAACAGCCAACTTGGGCACTGCTTGTGCCAGGACTTGAACCATTTTCATAAGCTCATTTAAACGCGCGTCTTGCTGCGAAAATAGCTGTTGCTGCCTCTCATCGATAAGAGTAGTCAGCGCTGCAGAGTCCTCCCCTACTGAAAGTCCATCAGGCTTCCTTTCCTCCGAAAGTTCGCCATAAGTAGGTTCCGCACCCAGACCTGGCGGGGACCTCTCTACAACTTTGGCCTTGTCTCGTGCCTTACTCATTTCCGAATACGCAGTAAAATTTTGCGTGATACAACCGTAGGTTAACACTTACAATGTAAGTGGGCCCAAAACCTGTAGGAATTCGAGAGTTTCGTTTTCACAAAAGCGAGCGCATACTTTCATTATCAAAAGATATACCAGTTCGCAGCTCGAAACGCCACGAACATTAACGCGCCATCATAACTGATTGGGCGATCTATGTGAAAGTTCACTAAACAGAGTCCTACGTGTCACTGTCGTGTTCATACCGACCGACAGTGACACACCTGAGTACAGATGAACTTATTACGCACTTGCCGATGGTCATCAATGATCCGACGGCCACGATTAGCTCAGCAGATCTACAGATCTAGATCTAAGGGTTCCACAGGGTTTCTTTAGGGTTTCTTCAGGGTTTGAGCATCCTGACTACTGTAGAAGGTCTAGATAGTCATGCTTTACACCAAACTGATCAGCAGGCACTTGCAGATTCCAATAATCTTGCGCATATGGTAACTCTCCTTTGCTCCTCCTGTTCTTCCCGTACTGACCCTCTCCCCTCCCACCAGTCTATCCTCTGGCTCTCTCCCCCTTACCCAGAATTATGCTTCTGATTATGAATTCCCCGTGCGAATGATGCACAGAAAGTCTCGCAGGTCGCATAGATTCCATCTGTCATTTAACGCAGTTGAGAAGTTCCTGAAGGCTTCTCACATCCACTGGGATGATGGTGGGCTGGCCTCATGCCATCAGTGTGTGTACGGGTGCTTGGCTTGTGCTCGGGCACCAGTACTTCTCTCCATGGGGGACTTGCGGTTGCGGTAGACTTGCTGGGGTGGTGGTGAGCTAGCTTTAGTTGACGTCCCTCATGCTCTTTGGTGTATTACAACCATACAGGTAAAGGGACATGGAGAGATTCCACATCGGCTTGCATGTTTGAACTTTGAATCATAGTCTTATGCATGTTTCTTAGCATGAGTGATGGGGCATTAAGCAAGCTCTTATTGAGATATGCTTGATGTGCTGGTTGGGATTTCAGCCACTTCTCACGACTTTCATGTATTGCAGAATCGGACGGCGCGCCAGCGTGGGAAGAGTACTCCCCTTTCAAGGTAAATGGCTTGGCGACGTCCGTGGTTCTGCATTTCGCTTGTGATTCCAAATGGAGGGTAGCGCCCTTTTGAAGGGATTTATAACAACAACCACCACCAAATTCTCCAATCGTTTAAAAGTGAATATGCAATATTCACTGCTTGAGATATGCTGACCACATCTCAAGCTCCTTGCCAGAGGCACTGCCATATCCGGGGGGGTGCTTGCAACATGATTGATTTTGGCTGCCATGAACAACTTGATGCGAATAAAGCATGAAACGCCTAAACATGTGCTTCGTATCACAATGCGGGTCACGTGCGATACCCTGCAGCAAAAGGTTGCGATGTATGAATTCTACATACTCTCTCTTACGGGGTGACTTCCACTTTGATTTGGAAAATGTGGAGTTTGTTGGACCTGGCAGGAACTGACGGCACGAGAGCGTACGGCTAGATTTGCGAACAATCCAATTTATCGGGTTGTCCTGGAGCGGGCAGCCTAGAGCCATTCTTTCTGTGGAGGAGACTGGAGCGTTTGCTGCACGCAATCATGAAAGTTACGCAACTTGTTGCCCACCATTGCCACATGCGTCCATCTTATGCATGGTGCAGCTTGCAGTAGTAAGCGTATGATGTGTAATGACGACCTTGGCATTAGGACAGCAATGCACTTCTCGGATCATTTTACGGTGGGACATGCAATATTTGTGATGTGGATGCATGCAATTGTGGTAGGGTTGCCCAGATTTGCAAGTCTGTAGATCTATGATGGTAAAAGACAATGGTATTGTCATAGAGAATTCTCTCCTCGTCTTCAAACTTAGTCACTGTGTACAAGGGTACGAGAATATGTTGCAAGCGAGACTGTTCGAGTTGCTGGTTTTGTATGTGAAGTGCACTATATGTGCCTTACAAACTTTTAGTAAGGTCGGTGCAGCGTATCGTATTCAAACGTGTGACATGCACATTGTGCTATAAAACGCGGATGCATATGATGGCGTGGTATACATTATCTATCACAAGTTACACAAGGTTCTTGCGATTGAACTAGTTCACGCAAGATCTTCCGGGTTTGCGCATTTCCCATCTGTGAACCGGTGGTGTCCTGAAACGTAGATATAGTAATATTTGTATGTGTGTGTAATCGTTTTCTTCTACCCAGCCCACGTTTCCGCTTCCACGACTCACAAATGCTGAAGGTACCTAAATGTTTATCGGGCCCTGTGAAGCATGCCCACTGTTAATTGCCACTTCGCATTTTGGATGATGGAAAATCGATATTTTATGTGCCCAGTAAACGGCGCAGGACCCCAATCTGGGCTTTTAGGGTTAGAACTTGCACCTTTTCGTGACCAGTTTCCCACGAGTTTGATGTGACATAAATGGAGAGGAGTCGTCATTTGTTGTTATACAGGTCGAGTAGCAATTACTGTAACCTTGCTAGCATTGTGCTTGAAATAATAATGTAGGGTGTGGGATCATTTGTGATGACCCCAGAGTTCAGTGCTGCTGAATCGAAAGTCATGCATGGTTTCCCACTAAAATCACTGCATCAGAATTTGAGGCATATCTCGTCGTGGTAGCCATCGGAAAATTTTCCAACAAGTTGGATGCACGGCTCGAATAAAACCCTCAAGATATGAAATGATTCCCAAGGTATTTGATATCTGGAAAATAACCTTATTAAGAATGCCTCTCTGAAGTCCATAACATGACAATAAGCAAGTTGCATTCTCTATCTGATAGTGTCGGCAGTACAGTGCATCCATGCACCTTTCGAATCACACGGAATTGCTTTTTTTGATACTTGGGGGATGGGGCTAGAGTCAATTGCATTCGGGGACAGTAGCTGTCAAGTCAAGAGAGCTCGTTGCAATCATTAATATCACGTGAAGAGACACACAATATGTAAAGAGGAATCAGAAACTTAAAGAGACACATTTACACATAAGTCGATTTTATTAATATATACAACTTTCTGTTATTACATATTATCTCCATTTATGGAGCTGTGTGTTACAGAGCCACCACCTTTACTTCAGCTAGCAGTTCCATCGCGGCAAAAATACCTAAGTCCTCAACCCTCTATGTTTTCCCTAACTATTACCCCACTAGCAAACTTAGAAGCACTTGCGGTGGACGATGGAAGGGCCAGACTCGTCATACTCGGACTTGGCGATCCACATCTGCTGGAAGGTGGACAGAGAGGCCAAGATGGAGCCACCAATCCACACGGAGTACTTGCGCTCGGGAGGAGCAACGACCTTGATCTTCATGCTAGAGGGAGCAAGGGCGGTGATCTCCTTAGACATACGGTCGGCAATACCGGGGAACATAGTGGAACCGCCGGAAAGCACGATGTTACCGTAAAGGTCCTTACGAATATCCACGTCGCACTTCATGATAGAGTTGTAGGTGGTCTCGTGGATGCCAGACGACTCCATACCAACCATAGCAGGGTTGAACAGCACCTCAGGGCAACGGAAACGCTCGTTACCGATGGTGATCACCTGACCGTCGGGCAACTCGTAGGACTTTTCCAACTGAGAGGAGGAGAGAGACATCTGCATCTCTTGCTCGAAGTCAAGGGCGACGTATGCGAGCTTCTCCTTGATGTCACGCACGATCTCACGCTCGGCGGTGGTGGTGAAAGAGTAGCCACGCTCGGTGAGGATCTTCATCATGAAGTCGGTAAGATCGCGACCAGCAAGATCCAGACGAAGGATAGCGTGGGGAAGAGCGTAACCCTCATAGATGGGCACGGTGTGGGTCACACCGTCACCGGAGTCGAGCACGATACCGGTGGTACGGCCGGAGGCGTACAGGGAGAGCACGGCCTGGATGGCAACATACATAGCGGGAACGTTAAAGGTCTCGAACATGATCTGGGTCATCTTCTCACGGTTAGCCTTGGGGTTGAGGGGAGCCTCAGTAAGGAGCACGGGATGCTCCTCGGGGGCAACGCGGAGCTCGTTGTAGAAGGTGTGATGCCAGATCTTCTCCATGTCATCCCAGTTGGTCACGATACCGTGCTCAATGGGATATTTTAGGGTGAGGATACCACGCTTAGACTGGGCCTCGTCACCAACATAGGCATCCTTTTGACCCATACCCACCATCACACCCTGGTGACGAGGACGTCCGACGATGGAGGGGAACACGGCCCGAGGAGCGTCGTCTCCAGCGAATCCGGCCTGCAAGCGATAGCCGTGCGCATGCTCAGCTTACGATTGTTATTGAATTAATTGTGCATCACACGACAGGTATTTTGTTCCCAAAGAATCAACGGAACTCGAAAACCTGATAGAAAGACGTAGCTCGCAAAAAAAAAAAAAACAGCAGCTTCAACAGTGGAAAAGACGCGTGCAGTACATACCTTGACCATGCCGGACCCGTTATCACACACCAGGGCAGAAACTTCTCCTTCGTCAGCCATTTCGAAAGTTTATTGTCTGTGAAACACGAGCCCCAAAAACCCCATACGTGACCACGAATAAAGGTGGATCTATTAGCAGGACCTCGAGCCTTCCCGTTCCCACAAGAAAACTGAAGAAAGTAGCACCAACTTGACTGACGCCTGAACAGGCAACACCATGTTATGCACCTATGGGAAACATACACATATCCCTAGATCTGACAACACTCGCGGGTAACGTGCTCATAGACGATTCCGGCAATCCTGCAAGTGCTCCCGAAAAGAGGCTACAACACGGGATGAGAACCATGTGCCGTTGAGTAAGGCACAACTCACGACTCGCATGTCTTCCTCGCTTACTTTATGAACATACAGAAGATATACTTTTGGCAGTCTCTCAGGCGAGGGGGGATCGTAGGAAGCGGACCTGGAAGAACGGTTATCGATGGTGTAAACAGAAAATGTGGGTGACAGTCGTACCACCGAGTATTTGTAGGAAGAATCCAGAAATACCAGATCCAGTCGAACGTCACTGTGTAACAGTTAACTGTATTTAATAAGATTTTTAAGTCATACACATAGATCGCATCAGATCGGCATCCGCATCGGCAATTCGGCATCGGGAATTCGGGATGTCGAGTGTCGCACAACGGACAACGCACATGTCAGTCGCAGATCTGACGCGAGTCCCGATGCGATGGCCGACGCGACACCGCGCCGAGTCCCGAGGGTGGTTAGGCATAGGCTTAGGTGCGCTAAAAACGGGACCTCGATCACGATGGAACGCGAACGTGCCACACGACAGTTCAACACACAACAGTCTCCTGTCTCGAGTCTCCGTCTGCCATAATAATCAGGGTTCGGCGATCGCGGAATTTTGCGATACGATCACCTTGTTCGCGATCAGATCGTATAAGTCAAACATACGATCAGCTTGACCAAAAAACTGAAATTTATACGATCGTGATCGCGATCAGATCGCGATCAGATCGCGATCACGCACTGAAAATCGGGATTTTCGCGCGCCGAGCCGCGGAGACGAGTTGCTGAAACGTTGAGACTCACTCATGCCGTGGAATGAGAAATTGAGGTCAACAGGTCATATGCAATCATTGCGGTGATATGAAATAAACAAATACTGCGCTTACACTATTGATTTTAACCCCCCAAGGCCTCATCAATAAGAAATTTTTTTCAATAGGGGTTTTATGCTGATTCGAATTAATTTAATATTTTTCCTATGTATTGTTGGACATTGCGAGATCTACGAAATTAATTACTTTTAAAACTATTTCTTGTTCCTATTGGTATACGAGATCGACCCAGACTTAATTAATATTTTAGCTATTACTTTGTTGCACCAGCAAGATCGACCCATAAATTAATAATTAACATTGATAATGCAGTCTTTCAGATACAATATTGTATGGTGATATGGAGATATGTGCTGGACTTCGGGTTTAGGCTTAGTTATTATGGGCTCTGACTAGCCCCTAGCCGGACCCTGCTTCCGTATCGTGTCCGTGACATTCTAGCACTGTAATGTACAGTAGTACAGTACAGTAGTACAGTCTTGTTTCACTGTCTGGGTTTCCGAGAGCATAAAGCCTCGGCCAGACACTAGTTATGTGATTATCAGTTTGATTCTCAGCGAGCTTAGCCGGACAGCGGATCTGTCTTCCTCGCAATATGTATTATGAACAAGCTTACCGTACAATATCGAAATATCGATCTTTGTCTTACAGTACTGAACACTTATTATTAAGGGCACAGTAAGTCGTAACACAGTTCACTTTAGCAACGAACGAAGCTGTGGATATTGCAGTGAGCTCTTTATCATAAGCGCTTACTGTATGATATTGTAGAACCTACGAAGCACGAGAACCAGAGGTACTGGCTTCTGCGGTGTCTATGGCAGGGGCGCAAGTGGCATCTGCCCCCTTCTTTTTAGCACAGTTCTTCGCTTTCATCGAGATACAGTATTGTACTATGTTGCATGATACGTGTTACGCGTAAAACTCACAAGGCCCGAAATACGTAATTTACGCGTAATTTACGTCGGCTTAATTTCCGGGCAAATTTTACGCTGGGTGGCGTAAAATCGCGATTCATATATAGGCTGAATTTCAGCTCATATATAGGCTGAATTTCCGCTCATATATATCCTCATATATAGGCTGCATTTCAGCTCATTTATAGGCTGAATTTCAGCTCATATATAGGCTAAATTTCAGCTCATATATAGCCTCATGTATAGGCTGAATTTCAGCTCATATATAGGCTGAATTTCAGCCGTCATATATACGCACATATATAGGCTACATTTCAGCTCCTTTATAGCCTCATATATAGGCTGAATTTCAGCGCATGTATAGGCTGAATTTCAGCGCTCATATATAGGCTGAATTTCAGGTGATATATAGACTGAATTTCAGCTCATATATAGGCTGAATTTCAGCTTGTACATCGCCTCACATATAGGCTGAATTTCAGCTCATATATAGGCTGAATTTCAGCATATATCTGAATTTCAGCTCATATATAGGCTGAAATTCAGGTGATATATAGGCTGAATTTCAGCTCATATATATATAGGCAGAATTTCAGCTCATATATAGCCTCATATATAGGCTGAATTTCAGCTCATATATAGGCTGAATTTCAGGTCATATATATATATATATATAGGCTGAATTTCAGGTGATATATAGGCTGAATTTCAGCTCATATATAGGCTGAATTTCAGCTCATATATAGGCTGAATTTCAGCTCATATATAGCCTCATATATAGGCTGAATTTCAGCTCATATATAGCCTCATATATGGGCTGAATTTCAGCTCATATATAGCCTCATATATAGGCTGAATTTCAGCTCATATATAGCTTGAATTTCAGCCTATATTTGGGTGAGATTCCTATGGCATGTTACGTGTTACGCGTAAAACTCACAAGGCCCGAAATACGTAATTTACGCCCCGGGGGCGTATCATGCAACATAGGTATTGTATGGTGATATGGAGATATGCATTATGAACAAGCTTACTGCACAATATCGAAATATCGATCTTTGTCTTACAGTACTGAACACTTATTATTAAGGGCACAGTAAGTCGTAACACAGTTCACTTTAGCAACGTGGATATTGCGTGGATATCGCGGTGAGCTCTTTATCATAAGCGCTTACTGTATGATATTGTAGAACCTACGAAGCACGAGAACCAGAGGTACTGGCTTCTGCGGTGTCTATGGCAGGGGCGCAAGTGGCATCTGCCCCCTTCTTTTTAGCACAGTTCTTTGCTTTCACGATTGCCCTGAGGTTGGTGCTAATGGTAGCGTGGAACTCGATCGGAATAGAGCCCACGTCATCCCCCTCTTCTAGTTCCCAGCAATAAACAAACTCGTCAGTGAAGAAATCACACCAAGCCGTGACGGGGTTCTTTCCTGCATAGAACCCGTCCTCCAAGTCGGAAAAGTCCATCACACGTGTCTTCGCGTTGCTGACGGAATTGGCACGTGGGCGGTACCACTGCCACTTTATCTTACTGCCCTCCAGGTCAAGATCCAGCACATGAAGCAAGTGCAAAGGTGGCGAGATACTCCTCCCAACCTTCACTGCAAAGGAAAACTCGTCTCGTCCCTCCGCAAGACACACGCATACCGTTTCAGGCGTCATGTCCTCGAGTTCGTACTCGAGATCCTCAGCAGTGATGCCCTGTTTAGCCTTATTTTTGTTAGCTATGACAGCAGCTCCACCTTCTGACTCAAAAGTGCCCCTGTTGACGTCACACACGGCAGCAGTTAATATGAACGAAGTGTTCGTTGCTACGTAACTTTCTACTCGCATGCTCTTACTTCAAAGATGCAGTCGCATACGTAGTTGCACGCACTATGAAGACATACCTGCTTGAGAGGGGCTCGTGAGTCGGTGCAAGCATTGCTTGCGCGGCCGCCCCATCTGTGAAAGGCCCCACGTCCATGTCGTCTTGGGTTGCCAAAGGGGTTGGCTCTTCTCCCACGGGCACCTCCTCCACCGTATTCCCTTTCCAGAGCTTCCCCTCCTCATGCCAAACCAGGGCACGCTCTTGCCACTCCTGAGTAAATGCAAGCGGCACCTTGGTCTTCACCCATCCTTCTGTGCGTGCCGGAACATTCGCCTTGAACTCAGCGTACACCTCTCCCATCCAGTATAGCTGCTGCACTTTGAGGGTGCTCAGCGTCAAGTCGAGACGAATCTCCTCAGGGTTCTCCCCAGCGTCCAGTCGTTCAGTAAACTGCAACAGATGAACCACCAACCACTCCGATCGCGAACGAAATCTACTTCTATAGATTGATCGACACCCTTGGTAAACGACGGAACGTTGGCGGGCGGGCAACGAAACTACGCACATACCTGCTTCTGGACATACAGTCCCGCGCGCTCATTCAGTTTGGGCTTCATAACATTCGCCCCATCAATGTCGTACTTTTGCGATCTTCCTGTACCACCAGCAAAAATATACAACAGGACTATCCACGGCCACTTACTGCGCACGCGTCCCCGGAAGGACTCGGTCTTCTGAACAGGCCAAGCATCGAGGATCACTAAGGCCTTGTGATCATCAAGCAACTTCAAGCGCGCTTTGACAGCCAGGAGGTGCACAACAATGATGTCTGCAAAGAGATCGACGTTGGTGTCTTCGTCTGCCCAATGGTTATAGGTATAACCAAAAATAAAGTCGGAAAACATATCCTTCGCCCTGTGCTCACGGTCTGGCAAGCACCGATCGGTTTTCCCCTGGTAGACAAGCTGCATTCCTACAACTAAGCCCTCGAAATTGTCGCCTAGCGCTTCCACTACGACGCCGGTGATCTGTCGCATATCATCCAGACCAATCATAGGAACCACGGAAGAACCCCTCTCAGCCCAGGTGGTATTCTTCAGGGGGAGAATCTGAAAACCGCTGTGATCGAAACCGATTACCAAAGCAGGTGGGATATTGTATAAGCGCACAATGTGTGCAATGCGCAATATCTGACGCTCGAACTGAAACTCCCAGTCGTTTGGCTCCTTCCTGTTAGTCGTGGCTCTGCGTGCGACCATGTCCTCAGAGTGTAAAAACGCATAGGTCCAGGAGGGGGAAACGGTGAATTTAGAGGACAAAGATGAGGGGTCCTCTCGCGCCACCAAGGAACGAATGAGGCTGGAAATAACTGTCGCGTTACCGGGCAAGCCTGCCGCAAGGTGTTTCTTAACGACCTGTACCACACGACGATAAAACTCGGACGCCTCATTGAGCGCCTTAGCACGCCCTCGCTTGAATGGAGCAGATTGAAGATTGGAGGTTGCCTGGACATAGGTTTTCTCCCACCACTGAATATCCGAGGCGTGTAGGCGAGCTGCGATGATGGACCCTGAAAGGTTTTCTCGAAACCAGCGGACAGTGGCTAGCTTATTACCACCTAGCTGCTTGTACTTCTTCATCACTACCTCGATCTCGAGAGGAGACCACCGATACGTTTTCTTTTGGAAATTATCGACGGAAGATGCAGTCTGCGCAGTCTGCGCCAGCTCGGGATTATTCTCTTCCATGTCCAACCACAGGAAAAAATCCTCATCAGATTCGAAAGCGCCTCTCTTCGGGAAAACGGCATAGTCACGTGAGGCGACGTATGCCCGGATAGCTTTACAGTCGACTTTTTGAAAAGGCAGAGAGCCGTTCTCGAAGGCTGTTTTCTTGGGACGACCTACGACGACCTTGGACTTCTGGAACGCCTTGTATAAAACAGGCTGCCACCGCTTCTCAGCTTCGTTCAGCTCCTCCTGCTCCTCCTCACTGCCATCGTCTCCTCCACATATTCCTCGTTTTTTTTCGGTGTCACTCAACTTGGGCCTGCGCACCACGGGGTCGTTGTTCGTGCTCTTCACCCCTCTCTTCACCCCTAAGCTGCTAAAGATAGAAGCTTGAGGTAGCTTGTCCAACCGCCGACGCTTAGCCAACATGTCACCCAGGGTAACGGGGACACATTGACATGGTCCAGGAGCATATCCCCTTGCCTTACATATCAAACAATCGTGGTCAGGAACGCTCATGACACTCTATCACTGTCGCTATGAAGGTCAAGGCGGCTGAATGGCTGGAACAATAAGAACCTGAGAGGGTTCTCGAATCTGTTTGCCGCTCGCCATGTCAACGAGCGCCTTCCGTCGCCTTGCCTCGGCAATGGTATGCCGTGGGATGATATCATTAATTAATTTCGTCACTATCGATTGTTGTATGTCGTGCGATGGAGATCTTTATTTAGTTTTGAAACTATTTCTTGTTCCTATTGACAGGGTCGATAGGCTCAGACATATTTATTTATTCACTATTGATTTGTTGGACACTTGTCGCTCGCGCGAGTTATTTAATTTCTGAAAATTGTAAACGGATACTATAAATTTCCCCAATTAATTAATTATGTTTAAAATCAATAGTGTAAGCGCAGTAATGCCGTGAAATCGGAAATCGCGGTCATATGCAATCCCCTTGCGGTGCGGATATGAAATAAACAAATAATAGTGCCGTGGAATGAAAATTTGCGGTCATATGCAATCCTTGCGGTGATATGAAATAAACAAATAATGCCGTGGGATGAGAAATTGCGGTCATATGCAATCCTTGCGGTGATATCGGAAATAAAGTAACACTAAACAAATAATGCCGTGGAATGAAAATTTGCGGGTCACATATATGCAATCCTTGCGGTGTTCTGAAGTAAACAAATGCCGTGGAATCGTTAGGGTCATATATGCAATGAGGAGGCATTATTCACAACATTTTGATAAATGCAAAGATTGGCAGATATATGGTTCGTCGGTAATATATATCTAACTGAGAGATAAACCCTGAGTTAAGGGTTACGGAAATCAGAACGGTAAAAGTGTGATAGATAAATCAGAGGCATACATAAATACCTAACGGGTGTTTCCCGTCTACTGGTGACGGTCACCCAGCCTACCATAGGAAGTGACATGTGACAGTTTTGAGTGTCACAGTGTCAGATCCAGCACACCACCTAGGGTGGTGACCGTAGCTAGTAGCGAAACGAAGTAACAAACTCCCTACTCAACTTCGGGAGGAAACTGTAGCACAACTGGGGGCCTGTACTCTTGGTCAGGGCGGTCCCAGTTCACAGCAAAGATTGTCAGGTACTGCTGTTATTTTTGCCAAAACCCTAAACACAGCTCAAATTCAGAGAGCTCTTCTGCACATCTAGGAAGTCACACTATAGTTAACCTCCAGGCAGGCACGGTGTGAACAATCTCAGCCACTAGAGGTCTCCGGAGCTGGCGGCCCGGCTCGGAGCAGCGTGATTGTGAAGTAGTTGCCGGCCCCCGGGGCCGGTAGTGAATCATTCGTAGAAGAAATTGACGAATCCTCGATCACAGGAGGCTGCACCGTACCGGGGTGCTGCCAAGTGTTGCCCGACGGTGGGGCCTCGCCATCTGAAGATGACGCCGGCGACAGCGGAGGACCGTCCTCAAACAACTCGGCAGGCGGCGGCGGCCCGGGATGCCACGGCACCGGAGCCATATAGAGGCCCTGCCGTCTCTGCTCCCGCCGGTGGCGACGAGGCGGAATAGCACACGGCACGTCATGAACCATTTCAGTTGGCGAAGCCTCCGTGGCCGGGACTGCTGAGGCAGTCCACGTAGCACCACCGACCGGTGGACCCGTGCATGTGCGCGCACCGGCACCACCGACACCGGCAACGGCGTGCGGCGCGGCGGCGGCACAAATCACAAAGAGTGCGCACACCAAGGAGGAAGTGAGGAGAGACCTCGCGAACCTCGGAACGCCGTTCCCGCAGCCGTACCGTGGCCGCGGCAGTGCCACCGGGTCGTCCTCGTCGTCATCGTCGCTCGTGGCGTAAGTCGCGGGCTTGCAGTCCATCACGCGTTCCGGCCCCTCAACCGCGGAGAGCAAATTCATGCTCGGGGCCGGCTCGCCGGGCACCAATGCAATCCCCGTGCTCCCAATGAAATCGGCGAACGTGCGGGTGACGGGAGGGCAGAAGGGGTTTGGCGGACCGGCCCATTCTTCCTCGGACTCGACCGACGCGGGCGGGGAGTGCGCGGGCGGTTCCGACACCACCGGCAAGTCGGCAGTGAAGGTGTTGACGTTGAATGTCGAATCTCCCGCCGCGCGCGCCAACTCGGAGAACTCGGTGACGGCGGACACGAGGGCCTCACCGTCCTCCTCGCAGAAAGAGCACGCGGAGAGGTCGGCGAAGATGTCCGGCTTCCCGCCCGCGAGCATGCAAAGGGCGTCGAACTCCTCGGCGTCGTCGTGGTCAATGGCATGTTGAAATCTTGCGGCCAACACCGAGTTTTCGGCCTCTTCAGCAAAAGCGTAGGCCGAGAGCCCGGTCCGGCCCCCGTTCGGGCAGTCTCGATGCCAATGCCGCGCCTTGCCTTTCGCGCACACCTGATTTTGGCAGTACGGCACGGTCGCGCCGGTGTCGCGATGGAACGCCACCTTCTTGGAGATGGATTGCGACCAATTCCCCCCCTTGGGGAGGGGCGAGGCCGCGAAACGCGTCTTAATGCGGCGGTCCGGCTTGTCCGCGCGAGGAGTAAACCCCCGCGGAGCCGGTCCGGACTCGGCGGTGTCGAGGAATGTAGCTAATCGACGTTTCAAGTCGAGGACCATCGTCCTCAAGTCCGCGAGCTCACCGGGTCCACTGGAGTCATCGGCGGCCCCCTCCATGAAATGCGTACCGTGGGAGTAGCGGTGCGCGGACGCCGTGGCGGTGCCCGCCCGCACGTGCTCGGAGTAGCATTCACGTACCCATTGTTGAATCGTGAGGAGGTCGTGAGCGGCTCGTTGATCATGGAGAAGCAACCGCGACACCACTGGCTGGTAGAAGACGGTGTCGAGGGACTTAATGAACAGCGCCTTCACGTCCTCATCGTGGAGCGTCGACCGCGTCCTCGCAGCCTTCAGAGCGGCGTTGAAGTCGCTGATCTTGTCATGCGGGTCCACGCCCGCAGAGATGCGGATGCCCAACATGTCTGCCTGGCCCTGAAAGGGGTCACCCGCCGGGATCATGCGGCGGGCAAACTCAAGCAGCACCCGCTTACCGTCGTTCGGGAACGTGGAGTGTGAGGAGTCCATCCAGTCCGCTGCTGGCGACGCGGGGTCAACCATGAGCTCGAGCGTGGAGAACAATAAGGTGTTGGCCTCCACGCGGACGGGGAGGGTAGCATCGTCCAGTAGGAAAAGGGGTGCGAAACCAATGTCCTCCGTGACAAATGCAGTCTGCAGCGCAGAGACCATCCTGGCGAAGAGCGCGGACGCGTGGCACTCAGTCCCGGAAAATCGCCCGTTCTTGTCCTCGAATAACTTTTGGCGAACGGACTTGGAGACCTTCATGTCGAAGTGCTCCTGTTGAAGCGTACGCACCGAGGCCAGGAACGCAGCACCTGCTGAATTGGCAGCCGGCTGAGCTGCCGGCGGCGTGGCTGGAGTGTTGGCGTGTCTCGCAGCTGCTGAATCAAAAATCGTGGCTAGTGCGCGTCGGCGATTCGCCATGCTAGCGGTGGCTCGAGTAGAAGCAACCGTCTTGAGAAGGACTGAAGGGGCGGAGTGAGGCAATGGAACGTGAGATGTGCGGCAGTCTCGGGCGGCCAAGAAACGCGCGGGTCGCCGATACGGCAGCCGTGAGAGATCAAATGATTCCGGGAAGTCGTGTGGTAGCGGCGGCCAATACGCAACGGTGTGGGATCCAACCAGAAAACGCAAACCAATCCAACGTTAAGACCCGTAGAAAATCTTTCTCCAACCGGTGCGGCGTGCCGTAAATCAACCCATAAAATTTAGGCCATACCCGTGACTGCCGGCACTCTCACGCGTGGAGCACCTCACTCCATCCCAGGCGTCCGAGCTTAGCCACTCATGGTGGCAATCTCGCAGTGGCTAAACAAAGCGCAAGTGGGGCCAAACCTGGCAGATATATGGTTCGTCGGTAATATATATCTAACTGAGAGATAAACCCTGAGTTAAGGGTTACGGAATCAGAACGGTAAAAGTGTGATAGATAAATCAGAGGCATACATAAATACCTAACGGGTGTTTCCCGTCTACTGGTGACGGTCACCCAGCCTACCATAGGAAGTGACATGTGACAGTTTTGAGTGTCACAGTGTCAGATCCAGCAAAGATGGCAAAGAGGGATAAGACATTATTTCCGATATTTCATGAAATATTGCTACTTGTACAAATATTACTTCCGAGTGCCATATATGAAATATGCTAAGCACACTCATCATCATCATGAGCTACCGACGTCGCAAACTGCTGTCTACTAAGATGGTTGAAGTTGGTAGGAGTGTTGTTCTTAATGGACTCAGGATCAATGGGCGCGTGAGGGTCAACTTCGGGCTTGTCAGAAACAAGCTCAGCGGTTTGCTCAACAAGCTCAACAGACTCGACCTCACTGGCTATCACGACGAGCGCCTTGCTGTTTTCAGACTCAACTTCAGGTTCCAGTACGTCACACACCGTCTCCATCTCACTTTCAGGGTTTAACAGTGGCCGAAATTCTGCCTCGGTCTCCATGCCCATCATACAATTCAAACACGGATATATGAAAGAAGCAGCGACGGCCTCCACGCTCCATGCAAGCCAAGGGATCGGTTCTGCTGTCCACGATGAAGCAATGAGACTAAGAAAAGCGCCGGAACACCGACAGAGTAAACCCGATTTTTGATCGCGATCATGATCGCGATCAGATCGTATAATCACCAAAAATAGGGGTGATCGCGAACAGACCATATTTTATACGATCAGGCCTGTTCGCGAACTGATCGCGATCATGATCGCGATCAATTTTGCGATCGCCGAACCCTGATAATAATAAGATAACCCACGCCAGATGGAGATGGTTCCGTGCTGCGCTGCTGCCGCTTTCGCTTTGGTTCTGCCGATCCACATCGCACACTGCACACTCTCACTCTCGACTCTGACTCTCAAGTCTCAAGTCTCAACAATCACTATGTGACACACTGATACTAGACTACTAATGGTGCTTTAAACCACGAAATGGAAACCGTGGTTTAAACCAAGGTGTCATCACTGCGTTTCGCGGACACGATGGAAAGAATTTTCGATCGGACGCTTCGGTTCGGTTTTTTGATCGTGAGACCCGAAATTTCGTGGTTGAGACCTCGGTTGAGTTCAACCGAGGTCTCACTCGACCATGGTCGAGTTTTGTGGTTGAGTTCGATTTTTCATAGCGAAACTTGGTTTTCTAATCAGCTGCGGCTACATAGCCCAGCTTGCATGACACATATGACACATATGTGAATGGAAACCCGGCCGGTGCACTACTGGAATATCCCGGTTCAAGATATCAGACAGTCGGTGAACCAATATAGATAAACTCGTATAAGAAATAAACCCTAAGCTAGATATACCCGGAACGGTCACGGAGTCGGAACGGTCTCGAGTCTAGCTACCTGTGACACTCGGTGTGTCACAGCACAGGCTTACGGATCAGTCACGCGGTCCAGTGTTGGCTACCTAGGAATCTGTCATAGGGGCCTGCACCGGGACTCCCGGTCAGGGCTGCCTATACAGATTTCAGCACACCACCCCAGCACTGTGGGTGGTGACTGACAGGTAAGTCAGAGAAGTTGAGACAAGTTAGGGTAGGAGTTAGGGTGACAAACCTAACCGCTAATTCAACTGTGCTATTCTGATACACAAATTGAAACCCTCTAGCCGGCACAAGAGCAGAAACATACAGGCACTCAGGTCCTGCTAAACTACTGAAAAGCACTGTGGCAGCAAACCAGATTGAAGATTGTAG
This sequence comes from Cymbomonas tetramitiformis, assembly GCA_001247695.2. Classification (NCBI taxonomy): domain Eukaryota; kingdom Viridiplantae; phylum Chlorophyta; class Pyramimonadophyceae; order Pyramimonadales; family Pyramimonadaceae; genus Cymbomonas; species Cymbomonas tetramitiformis. The sequence goes on along the minus strand of LGRX02025860.1, from coordinate 20,000 downwards.
ATGTCAAAGTAAAGCATAAACCAAATTGAAGACCATGTTGAGGTCAAAGCACATCTCAGTACACCACCATAGTGGTGCACTGCCAGAGCCAGAAGGAAAGCTACTCGGGGTCAAAGTCCAGAGGGGCACCGCCACCACAATGTTCACGGTAGTAGCCTGCAGCACTGCTCTCCAGTGGGTCAGGCGGCCGGTGAACCACCGTCGCAGCACCCAGGGAGTGCAGTACTGCATCCAGAGTGACGGGGTCCAGCTCGGATATACCAGTGTAGATGCATAAATCCCCCCTGCACAGCACAGGCTGCGGTGCAGCCCGACCCGATACCTGCACAGAGTCGATGTCATTGGCCGCCGTGTAGGCGGCAGCCCCCACACCCATGATCGAGATGAAAAGAATGAGGGAGATAAAGTAAGGAAACCCCCACGGGCCCGCGTGTGCGGGGAAGCCCCATGGCGGCTTGCCACATCCGTAGGTGCGGGAAGCACCACCAGACTCAGGCACGTGGGCTGCGGGCTCTGACGCATGATTGGCCGAGATGGCCGGAGCCCGCGGCTTGACGGCGAAGCTGCCGTCTGCAAAATCCTCGTAGTCGTCGGTGTCGTAGCCGGTCAAGTCAACCGGCGCAACCGCGGCGTGGTTGACAGTTTCCACAACCCCCGCGAATTCACCGCCGGACTTCTCCGTGGTGGTCACCCGCGTCGATTGAAGGGACACGGGCGGGCCGTAGCCGTAGAGCTCCAGGAGCTCTTGCTCATTCTCCAAGACAGGCATAGCAGGGGCCGGCACGGCGGATGCCGATGCCGCCGCACCACCTGCCGGAACCTGCTCCTCTGGTGTGATACCTGCGCTTGCAGTGTCACACACCAGAGCCGAAGCCTGCGTCGCAATGCCCCCAGGCGGCGGGAAAGAGGCGTGAGTGTAATGTACCTTAGGCTCTACCGCCGCGTTGACCTCCGCCGCGAGGTCGTCCAGCCGCTGCAGGATGTCGTCACCGGACGTCTCCGCCACCGGTGTCACCGCGTCAACGGAGAAGCCGTAGGCCGACACGTCGATGCCTCCCACAACGCCCCCGCACAGCACCGCTGGCGGACCGTACACCGTCGCCGCGCGGGCAAAGGCCTCAGCTCCATCATCCGCCGCCTCCTGAAAGACAGCACACATGGCGAGGGCATGCACGCCCTCCGCATCCTCGTCGTCGATGGGGATACAGAAAGCCGCGGCCGAGGTGGGGGAATGTTGGCGACCGCCAAGCGGGCAGTCGCGGTAGAAATGATAAAGGTCCTTACCAGTCTTCTTGCAGCGGGTACACAGCGGCTTAGCCCGCTGCTCGTCACGATCGTAGCCCACCGCCGGTGGGGATTGGACCCCCATGCGGAAGCCCCGCGGTGACTGCCCGCGCTGCTGCTGCCGGCGCTGCCCGTGCTGCCGCTGCGGCGGATCCCGCTGCTGAGCCTGCACCACCGGCGGAGCCGCCCCGCACTGCCGCTGTACCAGCTCGGTCAACTCTTTGATCTTGTCCAGTAGTACCTGGTGCTCGCTGCTGGTGAGCAGAGCCGACGCGCCACCACCTGCGGGCTTGGCCACGACGGCCTTCCCAACGTCCGTCTGCGCCCACGCCTGATAAATCTCTACAACCAGAGAGCGCAGAGCACCGAGGGAAACCGCCGCGAGATCGGCCACCATGGGGTAACGCACCTTGACCGCGGCGTAGAACACCGGGTCAAGCCGGCTGTAGAGGCTGAGCTTCCTGGTGGCCTCGGTGGGGGTCCAGTCGGCGGCCTTGTTATCCCGCACCAAACGTTGTTCCCGAGCCAAAATCGGCTGCGGGTCAACGTTCGCGGGATAACTAAGCGCGGCATGCTCCTGCTGGAAGGACTCTCGCAACGCCACTGGTACGCTGCGCTTCACGATGTCCACCAGCGCACGCCGTCCATCTCGGTCGGCAGACGCGTCCGTACCCGTAAGCCAGACGTGGGCGTTGCTGTGCTTCTCGATGATAAGCCCAAGTACGTCGTACAACAGGGCGCGTTCACTTTGCCCACCACCAGAGCCTGGGGGTCGTCAAGGTCGAACGAGACGAGGTCTAGCCCAGCGGACTCAAACTCCGCACGTAGCTGAACCACCACATCGGAGAGGAGACCCGCGTCAGTAGTGCCGCTGAAATAATGCTTCTTGTCGCCAAGGATATCCTGCTCGCGGATACCCTTGAGCTTGGCCCATGTCCGATGGAGCCGCCCCTTGTAGACCTCGTCCACAAGCTTGGACTGCTCCTGCAGATACTTCCTCGTCGCAACGTCGGCGTCGGTGTTGGAAGTAGGGTCGGGGTTCGTAACAGCCGGTGATCTAGCCGTCGGCGTGTTGCGAACCGCGTCAGTGAGCCTCAGCGAGGCGTCGATGTCGGAGTCCCTCGTGAGGGACCGTTTCGCTCGTGTGGAAACACCCATAACTCTGAAAGCCTGATGGGAGGTGGTACGCCGGGGCACGTTCGGGTAATGTCGTGGGGAAGATGCGACGCCACAGTTACGGAAAGAGAGGTAGGGCCATGCGAGCGAGGGGCACTGGAAGACGTCGTCGAAGTCGAAGGTGCTATAGCCACCAGCCCAAAAATCGGTAGCAAGCGGGATCAGGGCAAGCGTAATACCGTAAATGAACATTGCGTCGACTAGGCCCGGTCCAGGTCGAATCCCCATAGCTGCGGCTCAAGACGCTCACCGCAAACCGCTCATCTCAAATTTCCCGTGCGTACCCAAACGCGCCGTCGCGCACCACCTCTCAAAGCGGCTGTTTTAGCCAATCATGGCCAAATTAGCTGTGGAAAATAGCGTGGAATGGGTCCACGACCTACTGGAATATCCCGGTTCAAGATATCAGACAGTCAGTGAACCAATATAGATAAACTCGTATAAGAAATAAACCCTAAGCTATATATACCCGGAACGGTCACGGAGTCGGAACGGTCTCGAGTCTAGCTACCTGTGACACTCGGTGTGTCACAGCACTGGCTTACGGATCAGTCACGGTCCAGTGTTGGCTACCTAGGAATCTGTCATAGGGGCCTGCACCGGGACTCCCGGTCAGGGCTGCCTATACAGATTTCAGCATGCACTGCGTGTGGAATTACAAAAAATAATAATACGAAAAATCAAGAAGTGCCACAAACCAAGGACTCCCGTCAGACAGGAATCAGGGTCCCTCGACCCGACTGCCGACCCCAGCCTTCTGCATGCGGGCACATGCCCCTCGTGCCAAAGGACTGAGGCCCGCAAATACTATCATTTTCCTAAAGAGTACAGACTATGGACCTAAAATGCTATGCTAGGGCTGAAACCCTCAAAAAGCATAATTGTCCGCTCCAGCACAGAGTCAGGCATGACAGCAATAACAAAGCCATCACCTAGCAAAGCCTACTGAACAATGCCTAGATGAGAAGCAGCATGAGGCAGCTTCGCAGCCCCCCATCGAAGGATAACTGTAGCCACCTCTCATCACAACGGTCGGCACTGAACAGGCACAGGTCCTAGTCTCCTCTACCTACACTCTAATGAGCCGACTGCCCCTCTGCGGGCCGGATCTGCACAGCCTCCAGCTCAGAGCCCAGCTGCTCCAGGTCCTCCAAGTCCTGCAGCTCCTGCACTGAAAGCGGCCTCTCCACATCCGTACCTGAAGCACAAGGGAGGGCGGGTGGGAAAGTCCACACACTCACAGTAACACGGCAAGAAGCCTTCTCAGTCCCGTTGCTGGCCTCTTAGGCCTCCGACTGATCAGAAAACCTCAGTTTTCAGATCTGCTCCGTATGACAGTCATACTGCCTGTCATACTACACTGATCAGAAAACCATCAGTTTTCTAATCAGCTGCGGCTACATAGCCCAGCTTGCATGACACATATGACACATATGTGAATGGAAACCCGGCCGGTGCAAGCACACAAAGATCACCACAAAGCAGTGCACGTACAATGCATGGCAGCAAATCAAGCAATCAGGCAAGAAGGGCCGCCTACTCTGCTGAGCATGGGGCATGCTTCTGGACACCGCCAGCCTGCGGTTGAGGTTGGTAGCCTTGTAGGTGGCCGCAGCCGCCGACGCGAGCTCCAGCCTCCGTACTGATTGAACTCGAAATCAGTAACCTGGTCAGCCGCAGCCACCGCCGTGGCCCCACCAGACCGCAGGGACTGGGTCCCATACAGCTGCCTCAGAGCCTCGGGGTCCAGCCCAGAGGCCTCACCAAGCATCCTGAACAGGTACCTCCGCAGCTGAGGATAATCCAGCCTCTTCCCCGTCAGGCAGTCAGCCGACGGGTCCCGCTGAAACCGCCTGCCATCAATCTGCTGAAACAGTGGTTCATCGGGCTGCACTCCCCGTGCAATCTGGGTGTCAACCCACCTCTGACTGACCTCCACTGGGCACATAGGCTGCCCCTCCGCCGCCCGGGCAACCTCCACCAACTGACCATACTTGTACTTGTCCGTCTTCCGCTTCTCCAGGAAGGTGGTCATGTGGGTCTCACAGAACTTCATATCCCGCAGCCTCACCTTCTCCGCACAGTCATACCGCCAAAAGCCTGTCCACATGCCCAAACCCAGTGTAGCAAACATCTGCCGAGTGACCCCTCCCAGCATCAACCAGCAACGGGCACCACTCTGCACGAATGCAAACTCCAGCGGCTCCTTCCTGTTGAGCCGCCTGTCCCCCAGCCTCCTGTGAGCCGCCTCCCGTACCGCGGCCACCAGCCGATGAGAAGTGGGATTCCGGTCCGCCGGGACCAGAGCCAAGTCATGAGCAGTGAAGACCATAGCCGAAGCGGTCTTCACCACAGAGAACGTCCTGGCCGCATTGGCTATGTACTGCAAGTACATAGCCACCGTGACCGGGTCGGCAGGAACAGGCACCCTGGGCGGGTCACGGTCCTGACAGAAGGCCTGGTACCGCACGAACACCCGAGAGTAGCCCCGCATGGTGCTAGCCTCACGGGTGCCAGACACCGCCAACAGCATGTCTGCCCGCAGCTGCATCTCCAGCGGGTCCGTCACGGAGAACTGCAGCCCAGCCCACTGCTCCCCAGTGCCTACGATGCCTGCATGAAAGGCAGCCCCCATCTCATACCCCTACCCCAGTCACAAGCCCTGCAACCTCCCAAGGTACAGCGGGGACCGGGGCCCGCAGGCTCCCTCTCATCGAAGGAGACCCGCAAGAGGAGGACCCGAAAATCCGGCAGGCCCACCCCCCCCTCATTGGCCCTCCCGAGGCCAGGGAGGAAGGTGTCCGCAGAAGGCTGGAGCTCCGCCCACTGCACCACACAGTCTGCCAAGTGAACCCCGTCGGGACACAGCAAGACCCACCACGGCTGGAAAGTCCAGACCGGGGCCACAATGGAGGCTGCAGCCCTCTCAGCCTGCAGAAACAGCAGGAGCCTCCCGATCATCCGAAAAGGCGGGTTGCACCAGTTGACGTGCTCCCGCCAATCCGTCTGACTGAAGGTGTCAACCCCAGACGTACCTGGACAGTGCCAAGCACTGTTGAAAGACGGGGCACCTGCACTATCAAAAACAAGACAATTCTTATCGGTTGCAAACCTGTCCCGGGTGTGCCTCCACCCCCCGGCAATCCACGGGTCAGCCCACCGAAAGATTGCCGGGTTGACCATCCAGTCATCATGGTCTCTGATCTTGGAGAGGGCATCAGCCCGGGTCTCAAACTCCCTGGATATCCAAAGGGAGGACAAAACCACCCCGTGGTCAGCACAGAAACCATGCACCGCTAATGCCAGCTCCTGGAGCTCCTCATGCCTACTGCCAGACTCCATGACAAAATGCACAGCCTGGTTGTCACAAATGACAAGCACCCTCTTCCCTCTCAGCCTCCCAGCAACATCAAATGCCCGGAGAGAGTCAAAAATGCCCCGGAGCTCCCTGAGAGTGGATGACTTCAGTCTGTCTGACATGGTCAGATAACTGTGGCCAAGCAGCTCAGGTCCCCCTAAAGACTGCTCCAGCCAGGAGCCCCATGCCACCTCAGAGGTGTCCGCATGGACCGTCTCCAGCTGGAGCCCCGCCCCCCTGGGCTCCCAAATGCCTCTCTGGTGCCTACGGAAGCCGTCAGTCAGCCAAAACTCAAGCTCTGCCCGGAGAGCATCAGAGCCCGGGACGTGAGAAGCCCACGAGCCCCAAGTCAAGGTGTCAGCAATGAGCACCACAGCCGCCCTAGCAAACAGCCTAGTGACACCCCCTAGCACAAACCACTGGGCATTGACCAAGCCTGCAAACTTGGCTACAAGCCTCAGAGGCAGCCTATGAAACAGCCTCAACAAGTCTGACACACAAACACGGATCTTGTTCAGAGCCTTCTCAGGCACGAACAGGACCCCCCCCTCCAGGTCTATGCCTATGCCAATATGCACAAGTGAACAAGGCTACAATTCAAGCAATTGCAATATCTTTATGGCAGGAAAGATTGACCAGTAAATTAACAGGTTGAGCAACAGCTCCTCCAAATAGTTACTTCAAGTTAGAACAGCCTCCAAATGGGCAGAATTCAAGTCTTATACTTTCAAGGCGCGCAGTTCATATCTCTAATCGATCTGTCCCATGTCGGCTAGCATATCATCATCTGCCACCTATACAAATCCTAATCAGAGAATCTGCATTTGGACAATCCTAATCAAGACAGTTGATTTCATTGCCCCTTGCTGGTCTTTGCCTTCTTCCTACGAGGAGCCACGTCAAGCACTTCTTCGTCATCACTGTCACTGCTTAAGGTGCATTTCAAATGAGTTATGTACTCAGCAGTCCAACAGGCAGGATATTTCCTGGGTTGCCTCTTCGTCTCTTCGGACACCCCAGCTGGTTCCTTCGATGGTACTTGAACAGTCTCCACCACAGAGGCTGGGGTATCCTCAGATATGGCCTCAGACTTCTGCTCGGTGATAGGCTCGATCCTCTGGCTGAACGGGTGAGGTCGGGGAAGTGCCCTTTGGCACCCAGATAAGTTCACCCTTATCATCCATGATCAACTGCAGTCCCAGTCTCTTCAACTTTCTAGCTTCAGCTTGTTCTTCGGCATCGTCAGCTACCAAGTCATCGAACTCGCTGACGTCATCCTCGGTGTCATCATATTCAGGCGAGGCAGGCTCCCATTTCGGACTGGCAGTATCCATGTCATGCTTACTGTCTGTGACACCCGCGCCATCCTTGTCATCCGAATCGGGTAGCTTCTCCTTACTGTCTATGACACTCGCGTCATCAGGGTCATCCGAATCTGGTAGCTTCTCCTTACTCCAGGTCACAGCGCCTGTACCCGAATCGTCACTGTTCGTAGGCGTCGATTGTACAGACTTACGCCCCGTGTATGGAATTCCACGATAGTCATCATCGTCACGTTTCACACTCGTCTGATTGTACGCAACGCTGAGCGGTAATGAGAATGGCGCTACCGGCGCCTTCACTATAGTGGCGTCTTCCAGAAACCAGCCGCCGCTCCTATTACGCTCCCAGCGGCGTAGCGCACCAGAAGGGTGGACGATAATATGCTGCCAGCTATAATCGAGCCCAGGCTTTCGCTCCCCATAGTACGAAGTCAATGGCTCAGGAGTCCCCTTCCGAGCCCATTGCCATTTCGCTGCCCCAGTACGCGTAAATACAATATGCCAATCGAATGGCTTGGCATGGCTAGTGTTCCCTGGCACAACTCCTCCCCTCTTAGCTTGTTAGTACAAAGAGATGATAACTCAGAGTCATTTGTACAGCAGCTAAGATCCAGACACAGATCAGCCATGCTTATGGATGCGTGATATGCTTTTCTGATCGAACAGGTGCTCGAAGAGTTGGCGAAGCAATCCAGAGGGCAGAGGGTATACAGCAGCGGAGACTCCCGCTCCTTGTTGCCCAGGATGAGGCCCCAGTTGAGCAGTTTCCGGATGTGATCCCAGCGTCTGTTGGTGAAGACAAGGAGTATCCATCGTACAGTACCGCAGGTCCACTGGAGGAGGCGACTGTGTCCAGATGCAAGTAGGCTTGCGGTAGCCAGTGCCATACATACAGTAAGAGCAATACAACGGAGTAGGTAACCGGCGAACTACAGGTCGAAATCGCAACGCAAAGGGAAACCTGCCCATCGGATTTTCCATAAACCAATGCTTGGGTTTGAGGAAGTCGAAAATTTGGAGCGTACGGCGTACACAAGCATCAGCCTGTCGCAGTTGTCGCACCCCAGTGGTCTTAGCCTGACTGTATTCTGTGCACGGTGGGCTAGCCCAGATGACGTCAAAGTAACCAGGCGCGTAACGCTTGAAGTCCCAGTCCTGAACCTTCTCAGCGTAGGTAGGTTGCCAGCGAGGATCATGATCTACGGTGACCACGGTACTCTTCGGATAACATGACAGGAAACTTCTCTCCACACTACCTGTACCACTGAAAAGTACTAGTAGTCGCAACTCGCGTGTCGAGACCACAGAGTCCAGAAGAGCCAGATGCGTCACAAAGGCGTCAGAGGAGCGACAGTATTGTTCCCAAGGTAGGCAGTTGTCCAGAGAAGGGGGTTCCCCTTCATCAGAGGTGTCCAGGAAGGTTAGAGCTCTGGCGCTTTCCCGCCTTTGCTTCCGCTGCATTCTGACCTCCTGTAAGGCTTTTTTGCGGGCTTGTCCTTCTCGGGATAGTCTCAGTTGTTCAAACTCTGTGAGCTGTTCGAGTTCACCCCCGTAGTTCAACGACTCGCGAGTCTTCCAGGAGTCATGAGCATTAGAGTACCCAGTCCAGCGAACCAGAAATTCTTCTACTTCCTTACCTCCTCTCGTAGGTTTCACTCTTCGAGCCAGAATCTTAGACACATGTGTCTGGGATTGTCCATCCACGAGAACCTTGGCAGGAGTAGGTGTTTGCCGACGCAGCGCAAAAGCTTCATCCGCGGTGCGGTATTCCTTGAGGCGATGCTGCGCAAAGACGTCGTGGATACGCCACTTAGGGGGCAACTTGAGCCGATAAGCCACCGGGGCGCCTCTGTCAATTTCGGGTAGCTCTCGCTGCTGGTCACTGAAGAACCTCTCGGTGATGGGTAATGGCCCGTGCCAGCGAGGTCCCAGCTTCCTGAAGGATTCGCGGTTCATGATATTTTCAGTGAGATGTTTGGCATCTACCCAGACCAAGTCTCCCAACTGAAAGGATTTGGCGGTGTGACGCTGGTCAAACTGATGTCGCTGGCGTTGCTGCGCCAGTTCCAGCTTAGTGCGGGCGTCCTCCAGTTGAGCCGCGAATTTACTAGCCATCTCATGTGCGGTACGTTTTCCACCCTTACGCTTGGAGTGTTGTCCCGCAGCCGCTTGCAGGAACAGGTCCAGCTGCGACATAGGAGAGTGCCCCAAAACCAACTCAAACGGGGTAAAGCCAGTTACATCGCTCCGCGTATCGTTTATGGCGAACTCTACGTTAGCACACCACAAGTCCCAGTCCTCCGGATTGCTGCCTACGAAAGACCGTAGCATGTCTTCTACTACGCGGTTGGTATGTTCAGCTTGTCCGTCCGAACGAGGGTTGTAAGGCGTAGTGGAGGCCACTTTGGTTCCCATAAGTCTCATCAACTCCTTCCACATAGTATCCTGAAAACGAGGGTAGTCCCGGTCGGAGACAATCTTCATAGGAGTGCCATGTAGTTTCCAGATGTGGTCAAAGTAGATTCGGGCTATAACCTCAGCGGAGCTGTCCTGGAAGTTCAATGGGGTAATGTGAACCATTTTGCTGAGCTTACAAGTGAAAGTAGCAAAGGCATTGTGATTCCGCGCCGTGACTGGGAGTCCGGTGACAAAGTCCACACTGACCACTTGCCATAGTCGCGTAGGAATAGTGTGGGGGTTCAGCAATCCATCCGGGTAGGAATTTCTCGGTCGCACTGCTTGACAGATAGCGCAAGATGAGACCCAGCGTCCCACATCTTCCGCCGCTCCTTTCCACCAGAAGCGTCGCAGTACTCGTTCCAGAGTTTTGTCCCTGCCCGCGTGTCCAGCTGAAACAGATGCATGCGCTTCTTGCAGCACTACCTCGCGAAGCGGTGAATCTTCTCCCAGTACCAACTGATAGCGTCCAGCGCTCACCCTCCACAACGGAACCCGGTCTTTTTTGTCGCATGCATGGTCATTTATGTCGCTGTCGCAAGAAATCTTTCTGTCGCACGTCAAAAATTCCGAATCTTCTGAAAAAACCGGAAACGGGCAGTCGTTCCCTTAAAGGGACGATGCAAGATTTCACAAAAAAGGTTGGGGGACGAAATGACATCGTCATCGGAACACTGTCAAAACTGCTCAAAAATTTTCCACATCACAAATTTTGATGTTCAGCGTCGTCACTCGCCTTTGGAAGATACACCATCCCCCCATCGACTATTTTTCGACCGCCCGATCGAATCGTCGACCGAACGATCGGACAGTCAGATGACAGATGCTTGAAGAAGGGCATCTTCAAGTTGTCGCAAGGATCTTGAATACAACACAATCCTACATCAACTAATTTTCGACCGATCGATCGAATCGTCGACCGAACGATCGGACTGTCCGATCTCGCGTGCTAACGGATACGTTTCCGCAGACAAGATCTTGAAATTGTCGCAGCGATCTTGAATATACTCCAATCCTACATCAACTAATTTTCGACCGATCGATCGAATCGTCGACCGAACGATCGGGCTGTCGGGTCTCGCGTGCTAACGGATACGTTCCGAAGATAAGATCTTGAAATTGTCGCAGCGATCTTGAATATACTCCAATCCTATATCAACTAATTTTCGACCGATCGATCGAATCGTCGACCGAACGATCGGACTGTCGGATCTCGCGTGCTAACGGATACGGTTCCGAAGACAAGAGCTTTATAAAGTTGTCATAGCGATCTTGAATACAACACAATCCTCCATCAATTAATTTTCGACCGATCGATCGGACCGTCGACCGACCGCCCGATCAGTTAAAACACAGAAATCCGCTCGATCGATCAGAAATCCGCATTGGAAATCGAATCTTGGGGTTGTCACAAGAAGTGTCGCATAGTCGCAAGACTGTCGCAAGGATCTAGAATGTAGAAGATCCACTCGGGATACGATACTCACTCGATCCTCGTAGGTCACATCTTGAACAACTACAGTATCCTTAAGCGGCCGTCAACCCGTCATTCCGAAGCGCCGACAACGATTAACCGACCTGTGTATTCCTGTTTTCTGTTTTTTTGTTTGACTGTATTAGTTTCTGAATAGCGCACTGTTTCCTGAAGTCCTGTCTGCTCCGTTTTTTTTGTACTTTGTTTCTACGCTGGGATTGCGCGCTTCCGATCTCCGTCCAACGCTCTGAGCGCGATGTGCTTTTTGCAGGATCTCGTGCGTTAAACGACGGCGACTGAAGTCCTGGCTGCTGGCTCCCTTTTAATATTTTGTTTTGGCTTTGGTAGTGCGTCAATTCCTTCGGGAATTTTGCAAGCCGACTCCCATTTCTGCACTTTAGCGTGCAGTCGCTTACAGCAATTCGTGCGTTGTCGGCGACTGGCGCACTGTCTCCCTTTCTGAACTTCGTTCGTTTTTATGGAGGGAGTGCTTGGAGCCCGTTGGGCATCTTGCCCGTCGGGTTGGGTTCGATTCCCAACACCTCTGCTGACTGGCGTGCTGTTTTTTTGCAGGATAGCATGGGATTTCGGCGTCAGCTATGCTGTCTTTTTTTTGTATTGCCTTTTTGCAGTTACGATGTGTGAGCTATTTTCCTGATGACTATCCTGACCTGTACTAATTTACAGTTCTGTGCCCTCAGGAACTCTGTTTCGCCGTCTGTCGCACTGGATGGAGCTGCACGCATGTCGGCCGAGTTCGAAGACTGTTATTGCCTACTTTAGGATAGTTGAATTATTCAATTCTATCACATTTAGTTTTAGTTTGCTTGTTCGTTCTTGCTACATGCTTTTACATTGTAATAATAGTATATGTTGGATTGGAGCAAATTCCTGTTTGCATCCTGCAGTGTTCACGTGAAGATTGTGCTCTGATATTGTAATAATATAGCATATTAACACTGTGCAAAATTCATGTTTGAAACAATAAACCTATTATTCGTCTGTGTGTTTTACCACTGGTTTGTTTTCGAAAATTTTTAATAAATTTCAGATAAATTTTTGCGACAAAATACCCCCTAGAAGTCTATTTTGTCGCAGCTGCGACAAAATAGACCAGCAGTGACATTTATGTCGTACCTGCGACAAAACGATCTGCGACAAAAATGACAATCAGTGCGACAAAAATGATCCGCTACCCTCCACAACACATTTCCCACCACGCAGAAGTCACGAGTGCGTTGATGCGGAGCTTCTTGGATTTCCTTCCTCAAAGTCTGTAGTGGACCAGGTCGCCCATATTCCGCTTGCAGCGCTTTGAGAAACTGGCCTCCTGATATCTGTTGACGCAGGTCTCGAACGCTGGCCGCTTCTCCAGTACGCACGATAGGAGGAGGTGAACTCGTCTTCCTTTCCCGCTTGACACGCTGTCGGGCTGGCGGGGCGTACACCACTAACAGAGGCCAAGGGAGATCCAGAAGGGCTCCGTCCGGAGCGGCGAACATCTGCACAGGTTCTCCTTGAGCGTCATGCGTGGGTATAATGTACTCCACTCTCATTCCCGCAGATCTGAACAACTGCCGCCACTGGGGCATGCGAGACTGAAAATCAGGAAGGACAAAAAGAGCCAAAGTATTCTCCGGGTCCAGACGCCATTCTTCCACATATTTCCTCAGTACGGCCTCAATGGTCAAATGGTTGGAGGAGAAGGGAGGATTGCACCAGACGTTCAACCCTCGCCAGTTTTCCTTCAGGCAGTCCGTCCAGTAGCGATTAACCTGACGATTCTTTCCTCCCAAGTCGCAACATGCGTCCACCTCGAAAGGTCCATATTCTTGACTCAAGAAATCGAACATGTCCGCCCGGAACTTCCAGTCCTGTCGGTCGCTGGGCTCCAGGAGTCTGGTGGAGGCCTCGCTGCACTTCGGCGTCGCTGAGTTATCAGCAGGGGTCTTCCTGGGAGAAGGGGGCGAGGAAGCTGTCAGTTTGCCAGAGCGCGTCTGAACTGCCAGAGTTGCTTCCTCGTACCCTGTTTCGGCCAGCTGCAAGGTATGTAGTGCGTCCAGCCAGAGTTGAGGGGAGTCCATCCAGGTGAGAGCCCCACTGTACGCGAGGACTGGGTCAGGATCTTTGGTCTTGGCGCTGTTGGACTTGCGTTCCTTCAACTTGTTGGGATCTACCACTCCCAGTGGAGCTCATCCTTGGCGAGACTCTTTACCAGCTGCCGGTCTGAACTTGCTGACGGTGTTCGCGGCCGAGGGAGGTCGCTGCGGTTTCCCAGTAACCGGGTGCACAAAGCCCGCTTCTACCAGTCCTTCTCTCGCGGAGATTTCCTTGTAGTCGGGTCGCCTGGACAAAGCGTCTGGAACCCAGAGTAGCGCCCCAGGGATGTACTCCATCTCGGGTACCCCTACCTCCACTAGATCCATGTACCATCGGGCTTGGCGTCGGCTGAGAGGTTGTCCAGGTGCCATTAACCAGACTAGGGGCTTATGGTCACCCTGCAATTGAAACTCGGTCCAGATGAGGTAGTGTCTCCAAGTTTGCGTAGTGCAGTGATGGAGAGCACAGAGTTCTCTTTCGCCAGCATGGTAGTTCTGCTCGGCTCCATTAAACTGTCTGCTCTCAAAGGCGATAGGTTGCAATCCATTTCCCACGTCTTGCATCAGTACTCCCCCCAGCGCCACTCCACTGGCGTCAGTTTGTACCACGAAAGGATGCCGTCGTTCAGCCGCCGCTTTCACATCGGGTAGCGCCAGAGTGGGGGAAGAACATAGCGCCTTCTTAATTTCCTCGAAGGCCCAACGCTGCATGGGTCCCCATAGCCAAGCGACATCCCCTTTAGTGAGCTGGGTCAAAGGTTGCGGTGCTACTTCGGAGAAGCCCAGCATGTACCGTCGGTAGTACCCAGCTAACCCCAAAAATTGACGCACATGCGTGATAACGGGGTCATTTTGTAGCTACCCCCTACCATTTTTGTAGCTACTGTGACATTTTTGTAGGTGTCCCAGAACCGACCGGGAATTTCCCCCGGAAATTCTGGGACAATCTTCGTTTTTGTAGGTGTCCCAGAACCGACCGGGAATTTCCCCCGGAAATTCTGGGACAATCTTCGTTCCCTTATAGGGGAAAGGGGAAATTCCCAGGATTTTTCCAGGGCACACCCCAGTGTTAACAGTGTGCGTCAGGATGCATCACCACACGACACCGCCCCCAGATTGTTTGTAGCCATACTACCCAGTGCATCCTACGGTACCGGGCGAGTCCAGGTCAGAAAGGAAGCAGATAGAGTAGATAAAGATATCAAAATTTTGAGAGCACAGTTTTTATAATTTATATTTGTCGTCGACCATAACATTCAGTCTTACATCGACTGTATGGCGACCGTTCGACCGCCCGATCGAAATATCAACCGACTGGCTGACGGACTGTCCGTTCGATCTTTAGTCACAACTAGCAGACTCGATCGGATATATGTCACGCATCTCGTGCTTCAAGATCGTCTCACCAGTCACCTTTCCTACTTCAGATATTTCAGGAGTCACGCGGCCCCGACGAGCTCTGACGATCGCGCATCCACGATTGAGGAAATCTCATATTAGATCCCGATTTGCCACACCTTCACCATTCTTCAAGCTCTCTTCTTGCGCCGCCTGTTTCATGCCTGCTGTTTCAGCATTCTGCTTTCTTGTTTGACTAACAACTTTTACACGCCACTTCGTTATCCTAGCGGATATCCTGAATCGGTCGTGTTTTAACCTGTATGCGTGGAGCCTGGCGGGGGAGGGGGGCTTTCCTCGCTGCGTGCGATGTTTCACATTAGCCGTTGCTGGCCCGGTTCTTGTTTCCTACGTTGTAGGGATGCTCGGAGACCGTCGGGCTTCTTCGCAGCCTGACAGTATGGGTTCAATTCCCAACATCTCCTCCGGGCATCATTATTTTTCGCAGGTTGCCACTATGTTGTGCATTTTCTGAAGCCGCCAGCAACGTTGCTGGCGGCATCTTTCCAGCTCTACTAAACTCGCTGAAGATAGGGGTGCTTGGAGACCGGCGGGCTTATTTACAGCCCGACGGTTTGGGTTCGAGTCCCAACATCTTTACTGACTAGCGTATCGTTTTTTGCAGGTTTCTTTTTTTACGCCGGGCTCCTTCTGATGTCGCCAGTAACGTTGCTGGTGGCATGCTGTAATTTCCAGTCTTGCAAAAATGATATTCGCTTGTTTATTTTAGAAATTCGCAGGTTTACTTCAGAATTACTCAACCTATTTCCCTGTTTACTGTTTCGCTGTTTTTTAAACGTCTTCCGTGTAAACTCCCAATCGAGGGCGAAATGCCAACAGCAATAGGTTTGTCCGTATTGGGTTCGTTCCCCAACGTCCTGACTAAGTCGACGCTCGTGTGCTGCAGGAAACATGTTTGGAATTATTTTGGATCTGTGCTCTGTGCTCGTGTTTTCTTATCGCCCACGGGTCGTCGAACCCTTAGACTAGAAACTAGCAACCTAGTATGGATGGTATTAATTATGCTATTGTGTTTTAAGAGTCTAATTTGTGTTTGCTAATCTTTTCGACCGATCTGAAATGCCTGCACGTTTGCCTCGTGCTAGTTAGTATGCATGATAGTTTGATAGCATTAATTTCTTGGCATCCTCCATACAACTGTCTAATATATTCGTATTACATGCCATCTGCGCGGTAGGCGGTACTCTTAGTTCAATAAAAATGTACTATGATTTATGTGCGGTGTCATTCGTTTGTGGTTCCAACAGCTCGAAAATTCGTTTTCGTGAATTTTGTAGCCAGCTACAAAATGGGCCAACCCGGCAGCTTTTGTAGCTATAGCTACAAAACGGATCACCCCGGTAGCTTTTGTAGCTATAGCTACAAAACGGATCACCCCGGTAGCTTTTGTAGCTAAGCTACAAACCCGGGTAGCTACAAAAATGGTAGGGGGTAGCTACAAAAACGTCGTGTTACCCACATGCGTGGCGTTTTCCAGAGCGGGCCAGTCCCTGATGGCGGCCAGCTTGTCATGTTGAGGTTGACTTCCTTCACGTGAGATGACGTGCCCCAAAAAGCGTATCTGGGTCTGCAGTAGTTGACACTTAGACTCCTTGAGGTAGATGCCCTGGATCTCACAGACTTCGAGAAATTGCTGGAGATGGGAGAGATGCTCCTCCAAGGTGTTGCTGAAGAGGATGCAGTCGTCCAGGAATATTCTTACAAAAGGAAGATGTCCCAGAGCGCGCTGCATGCGTCGCTGATAGCAGGAAGGACTGTTGGTCAACCCCATGGGCATCACCAACCACTCATACGAGCCATAGGGAGAATTAAACGCAGTCTTTTCCACATCCTCAGGAGCCATGGCCATCTGCCAGAACCCATCGACTGCATCGAAGGAGGAGAAGTACTTGGCCCCGTGCATGGAGTCGAACAACTGCTGAATGTCGGGAAGTGGATATTTGTCCTTGACGGTCAGGCTGTTGATGGCTCGGAAGTCGCAGACCACGATTCTGAGTACTTCAGGTTTCCCAGGCTTGGGAACCATCAGCACTGGTGCAGCGAACGGACTTGAGGAAGGCCTGATATATCCCTTACTCAGGAGTTCATCCAGGCGTTCCCGCAGTTGAGTCAGCTCCACCATGGACATCTTATAGGGTCTCTTAGCGGGCGCGATGCCATTCCAGCCCTCTTGCAGTCTCACATGGGCCACTTCATCTTTTCGCAGGGCGTCAAAGTTGGGCAGCGCTTCGCGAATTACTCGAGGTGAAAAGGACTCGATCAACTTTTGAAACTTCTTTCTCCATTCTGGGGAGATGGAAGGGTCCTCTAAATTCTCACTGGTGGCCACCGCTGATAACATCGAAGTCCCTACCAAAGGTGTCGCATATGCCACTAAGATGTCGTGTGGCGTCGCGGCGCTGTCCATTCCCGCGTATCTGCGCCGATAGGCTTTGATCTCCTTGGTCGCTTGGGCCGCTGATAACATTACCATCGGTTCCAGAGCCATGGCGGTTCTCTCGCATTTGCGCGTGGAGCTACGCCCCGGCGAACATCCCCGTATCCGCACAGATTTGCCATGATGGCGAAACTTGACTGATCCCCACCCATCATAGTCCAGCGTGACCGGCGAGAGGTGTCTCAACCACCTTCCTCCGAGTACAATGTCCACCTTGATGCCCAGAGGAAGTACTCGCATCTTGATGACCTCAGATTAAGTCCCTTCTGAAGTCTCCGCTGTCAGCTTGCCGTAAGCGACTTGCGCAGAGGTCTGCACTGACCCATCCGCGAGGGTAACGTTCAGCGGCGTCCCATTAGCGCGAACCGTGAGGTTCAATCTCTTGACGCACTCACTGGAGATGAATTCATCCGAGGCACCCGAATCCACCAGCACGCGCACTCGCTGTCCCTTCAGCAAGGCCCAGAACACCAATAGCAGCGTTCCCTCTTTGTCCCGAATCGCAGGCAGCTGACTGTCCTGGTTCCACATTACTTGACCATCGCGTCGCAGATGTGCACAGATGGCTGCTCGTACTGGATGATGCAAAGGTACGCGCTGCTTAGACCGGATAGGTCTGGTGCGAGGTGGTGCAGGCTGAGAAAGAGGATCCGGACCAAAGTACCACCCACCCTCCAGGTCGCGATCTGCTTGTAGCTGCCGCTCCTTAGCGCGTCGCTCCTGTCCTTGCGCGCGTCGTCTGGCGCGGCTCTGCGTGCGGCTTTCTAGAGGGTAAGAGCGAAGGGGTTGGAGGGCAATCTCCTCCTCCTCTTCCTCCCCAGAGCTATCTTCTGATTCGGAATTTTGAGTGCAAGAGGTGGGTTCTTCTTCCCGCGGAGCAGCCTGGGCGTTGGTGACGTTTGCTGGTGCTGCCACTGCTTCATTACCTTCCAGAATCGGCCGCAGACGGTGGCGTTGCTGTTTCTGAATGGTCAGTAGCAGTTCCAGGTGGGTTTCCTCCTGGATGGGTTTCAGGGGAGTCGGCTTCACTCCTTCTGTCACCGTTGTCGGCACACTTGGATTGTTCTCCGATCTGGCGGCGGCCAGCTGCCGCTCCATCAACTGCTGCGTGAAGTTGAGCGACCGCTGGGAGTCCTCGAGGTCTGAAATGTCCCCAGAAGTTGCGGGCTGAGAACTGGATGGAGATAAGGTCAAATCCAGAGTTGTCTCTGGATTCGCATCTGATGGTTCCGCTGAGTCCAGGGAGAGTTGATCACCACTTGCTGTTGATGGTAGGGCCAGGTGAGCGGCCTCCTCCGCAGCTTCCCTTTCTCGCTGGTTCCATTGGTGCACCCGGTATAGGCTGCACCAGGCGTCTGGAATTCCTACATCTCCACCAGAACCTGGGATAGTACCGCACTCAGTCTCCAGAGATAGTTGAACTGCTCCTTCGGTTATCGTTAGGTCGGGGGTGACCTTCCCATGCCATCTGTACCAGCGGCGGCGGTATCTGCGCCACCCTTCTGGCACCCATGCATCTCTCCATTTCTCATTCTCCTTTACCAGCGCCGCCGCGGCCATGTGCTCCGGGTGCGTCATCTCTCTCCAAGCACGCGTGCGATCCGCCAGTGACTCTGCTCGAAGTCCTGGTGATTCATCTCTCAACCTCGTAACCTCTGCCTCATGCTGCAGTCGTTCTCGTACAGTCTTCGGAGTTCTGCTGCGAGGTTTTCCAGTGCGCTTGCGCGCTGCGCTCGTAGTGCGCGCTGCGCTTGAGGTTGACGCCCTCTCTGCCAAGGCTGGACACGCTGCTGGTCGAGACGTCGAAGGAAACACCTCAGGTCGAATTTTAAAAGGTGGGGGTTCTGAGGCTGGACCAGTTTTTGAAGTTCCACCCCCTTCCTCCCCACTGTCGTCCAGAGGGTGTGAAACCGCGGGCAGCGTTACATCCTGAATCCGCTGCGTCAAGGCTCGCATACGCTCCACCGGCGGAGCTTTTCTCGGTACCCGCGGTCGAGGAGTTTTCCGCCAGGGGGTGTTGAGTGGGTTGAAGGTCCACTGGGTCTCCTCTTCCTGACCATCATCCTCATCCAGTGCTGCCAGTACCGATGTCTCAGGGTTAGGGTTAGGGTTAGGATTAGGGTTAGGGTTAGGGTCATCCCCAAGGTCGGTGGGATCAACGCGGGGCGTTTCGCCACGCTCGCGTCGTGGAGCCGGACAGCGATCACCAGTTCCAAGGGAGCGATCCACACTGAACATAACGGGAGGCTTGGAGCGCTCAGGCGACGAAGTGGGTGATCTTCGTGGCGACCGCTGATGGCGCCGGGACACCAAGTGATGTTCTCGCCGGCCCTGCTCAGTGGAAAGGTTCGCTGTGTAAACAGCGGTACTGGTTAACGAGGGTTCATCCCGTAGGGTTCTGGTTCTGTCGAGACGGCGTTGTCGCCTCTGATCGGCAGACCAGGTGAATCCATACCCTCGAGCAGCCAGAGGGTTGGGGGGTGGCGGAGGATCCTTCTGGATATTCCCTCGGTTGTGGGCGAAGGCTGTACTCCTTGCCCAGGGGCGGTTACCCATACCGCCCTGTCGCCGGCGTCCCGCCGGCGGGAGGACACTCAGTCCTCCTCCTCCGCAGATTGCTGACCCGAGGAGGACGCTGCGGCCGATTCCTCGTTCTGAAAATACTCCAGCGCTTCTGCTTCATCTTCCAAATCCTCCCATTCTGTTTCCAGCGCTGCGATATGAGATTCATTTGCAGCGCGGCGGCGTGCCAAACGAGCTGGGGCGTCAGCAATCCAGGCTCGTTTCTTGGCCTCGTCGGGGCAGTTAGCCCATAAATGGGAGTCAGAGTTGCAGACGTAGCATCGGCGTGGCGGCCTGGTCAATCCCGCCGGGCTGGGCGGCACGGCGTGTTGCACCCTAAGGTCTGCGGGGGCGAGGTCAGTAGCGCCTTCCTCCCCAGCGTCCTGCACGGCGTTAAGTCTTGAGGACGAGC
>LGRX02025859.1:0-39087 GCA_001247695.2 Cymbomonas tetramitiformis | reverse complement strand
TGAACAAGGCTACAATTCAAGCAATTGCAATATCTTTATAGCAGGAAAGATTGACCAGTAAATTAACAGGTCGAGCAACAGCTCCTCCAAATAGTTACTTCAAGTTAGTAGAACAGCCTCCAAATGGGCAGAATTCAAGTCTTATACTTTCAAGGCGCGCAGTTCATATCTCTAATCGATCTGTCCCATGTCGGCTAGCATATCATCATCTGCCACCTCTACAAATCCTAATCAGAGAATCTGCATTTGGACAATCCTAATCAAGACAGTTGATTTCATTGCCCCTTGCTGGTCTTTGCCTTCTTCCTACGAGGAGCCACGTCAAGTACTTCTTCGTCATCACTGTCACTGCTTAAGGTGCATTTCAAATGAGTTATGTACTCAGCAGTCCAATAGGCAGGATATTTCCTGGGTTGCCTCTTCGTCTCTTCGGACACCCCAGCTGGTTCCTTCGATGGTACTTGAACAGTCTCCACCACAGAGGCTGGGGTATCCTCAGATATGGCCTCAGACTTCTGCTCGGTGATAGGCTCGATCCTCTGGCTGAACGGGTGAGGTCGGGGAAGTGCCCTTTGGCACCCAGATAAGTTCACCCTTATCATCCATGATCAACTGCAGTCCCAGTCTCTTCAACTTTCTAGCTTCAGCTTGTTCTTCGGCATCGTCAGCTACCAAGTCATCGAACTCGCTGACGTCATCCTCGGTGTCATCATATTCAGGCGAGGCAGGCTCCCATTTCGGACTGGCAGTATCCATGTCATGCTTACTGTCTGTGACACCCGCGCCATCCTTGTCATCCGAATCGGGTAGCTTCTCCTTACTGTCTATGACACTCGCGTCATCAGGGTCATCCGAATCTGGTAGCTTCTCCTTACTCCAGGTCACAGCGCCTGTACCCGAATCGTCACTGTTCGTAGGCGTCGATTGTACAGACTTACGCCCCGTGTATGGAATTCCACGATAGTCATCATCGTCACGTTTCACACTCGTCTGATTGTACGCAACGCTGAGCGGTAATGAGAATGGCGCTACCGGCGCCTTCACTATAGTGGCGTCTTCCAGAAACCAGCCGCCGCCCCTATTACGCTCCCAGCGGCGTAGCGCACCGGAAGGGTGGACGATAATATGCTGCCAGCTATAATCGAGCCCAGGCTTTCGCTCCCCATAGTACGAAGTCAATGGCTCAGGAGTCCCCTTCCGAGCCCATTGCCATTTCGCTGCCCCAGTACGCGTAAATACAATATGCCAATCGAATGGCTTGGCATGGCTAGTGTTCCCTGGCACAACTCCTCCCCTCTTAGCTTGTTAGTACAAAGAGATGATAACTCAGAGTCATTTGTACAGCAGCTAAGATCCAGACACAGATCAGCCATGCTTATGGATGCGTGATATGCTTTTCTGATCGAACAGGTGCTCGAAGAGTTGGCGAAGCAATCCAGAGGGCAGAGGGTATACAGCAGCAGAGACTCCCGCTCCTTGTTGCCCAGGATGAGGCCCCAGTTGAGCAGTTTCCGGATGTGATCCCAAAGTCAGTTGGTGAAGACAAGGAGTATCCATCGTACAGTATCGCAGGTCCACTGGAGGAGGCGACTGCGTCCAGATGCAAGTAGGCTTGCGGTAGCCAGTGCCATACATACAGTAAGAGCAATACAACGGAGTAGGTAACCGGCGAACTACAGGTCGAAATCGCAGCGCAAAGGGAAACCTGCCCATCGAATTTTCCATAAACCAATGCTTGGGTTTGAGGAAGTCGAAAATTTGGAGCGTACGGCGTACACAGGCATCAGCCTGTCGCAGTTGTCGCACCCCAGTGGTCTTAGCCTGACTGTATTCTGTGCACGGTGGGCTAGCCCAGATGACGTCAAAGTAACCCGGCGCGTAACGCTTGAAGTCCCAGTCCTGAACCTTCTCAGCGTAGGTAGGTTGCCAGCGAGGATCATGATCTACGGTGACCACGGTACTCTTCGGATAACATGACAGGAAACTTCTCTCCACACTACCTGTACCACTGAAAAGTACTAGTAGTCGCAACTCGCGTGTCGAGACCACAGAGTCCAGAAGAGCCAGATGCGTCACAAAGGCGTCAGAGGAGCGACAGTATTGTTCCCAAGGTAGGCAGTTGTCCAGAGAAGGGGGTTCCCCTTCATCAGAGGTGTCCAGGAAGGTTAGAGCTCTGGCGCGTTCCCGCCTTTGCTTCCGCTGCATTCTGACCTCCTGTAAGGCTTTTTCGCGGGCTTGTCCTTCTCGGGATAGTCTCAGTTGTTCAAACTCTGTGAGCTGTTCGAGTTCACCCCCGTAGTTCAACGACTCGCGAGTCTTCCAGGAGTCATGAGCATTAGAGTACCCAGTCCAGCGAACCAGAAATTCTTCTACTTCCTTACCTCCTCTCGTAGGTTTCACTCTTCGAGCCAGAATCTTAGACACATGTGTCTGGGATTGTCCATCCACGAGAACCTTGGCAGGAGTAGGTGTTTGCCGACGCAGCGCAAAAGCTTCATCCGCGGTGCGGTATTCCTTGAGGCGATGCTGCGCAAAGACGTCGTGGATACGCCACTTAGGGGGCAACTTGAGCCGATAAGCCACCGGGGCGCCTCTGTCAATTTCGGGTAGCTCTCGCTGCTGGTCACTGAAGAACCTCTCGGTGATGGGTAATGGCCCGTGCCAGCGAGGTCCCAGCTTCCTGAAGGATTCGCGGTTCATGATATTTTCAGTGAGATGTTTGGCATCTACCCAGACCAAGTCTCCCAACTGAAAGGATTTGGCGGTGTGACGCTGGTCAAACTGATGTCGCTGGCGTTGCTGCGCCAGTTCCAGCTTAGTGCGGGCGTCCTCCAGTTGAGCCGCGAATTTACTAGCCATCTCATGTGCGGTACGTTTTCCACCCTTACGCTTGGAGTGTTGTCCCGCAGCCGCTTGCAGGAACAGGTCCAGCTGCGACATAGGAGAGTGCCCCAAAACCAACTCAAACGGGGTAAAGCCAGTTACATCGCTCCGCGTATCGTTTATGGCGAACTCTACGTTAGCACACCACAAGTCCCAGTCCTCCGGATTGCTGCCTACGAAAGACCGTAGCATGTCTTCTACTACGCGGTTGGTATGTTCAGCTTGTCCGTCCGAACGAGGGTTGTAAGGCGTAGTGGAGGCCACTTTGGTTCCCATAAGTCTCATCAACTCCTTCCACATAGTATCCTGAAAACGAGGGTAGTCCCGGTCGGAGACAATCTTCATAGGAGTGCCATGTAGTTTCCAGATGTGGTCAAAGTAGATTCGGGCTATAACCTCAGCGGAGCTGTCCTGGAAGTTCAATGGGGTAATGTGAACCATTTTGCTGAGCTTACAAGTGAAAGTAGCAAAGGCATTGTGATTCCGCGCCGTGACTGGGAGTCCGGTGACAAAGTCCACACTGACCACTTGCCATAGTCGCGTAGGAATAGTGTGGGGGTTCAGCAATCCATCCGGGTAGGAATTTCTCGGTCGCACTGCTTGACAGATAGCGCAAGATGAGACCCAGCGTCCCACATCTTCCGCCGCTCCTTTCCACCAGAAGCGTCGCAGTACTCGTTCCAGAGTTTTGTCCCTGCCCGCGTGTCCAGCTGAAACAGATGCATGCGCTTCTTGCAGCACTACCTCGCGAAGCGGTGAATCTTCTCCCAGTACCAACTGATAGCGTCCAGCGCTCACCCTCCACAACGGAACCCGGTCTTTTTTGTCGCATGCATGGTCATTTATGTCGCTGTCGCAAGAAATCTTTCTGTCGCACGTCAAAAATTCCGAATCTTCTGAAAAAACCGGAAACGGGCAGTCGTTCCCTTAAAGGGACGATGCAAGATTTCACAAAAAAGGTTGGGGGACGAAATGACATCGTCATCGGAACACTGTCAAAACTGCTCAAAAATTTTCCACATCACAAATTTTGATGTTCAGCGTCGTCACTCGCCTTTGGAAGATACACCATCCCCCCATCGACTATTTTTCGACCGCCCGATCGAATCGTCGACCGAACGATCGGACAGTCAGATGACAGATGCTTGAAGAAGGGCATCTTCAAGTTGTCGCAAGGATCTTGAATACAACACAATCCTACATCAACTAATTTTCGACCGATCGATCGAATCGTCGACCGAACGATCGGACTGTCCGATCTCGCGTGCTAACGGATACGTTTCCGCAGACAAGATCTTGAAATTGTCGCAGCGATCTTGAATATACTCCAATCCTACATCAACTAATTTTCGACCGATCGATCGAATCGTCGACCGAACGATCGGGCTGTCGGGTCTCGCGTGCTAACGGATACGTTCCGAAGATAAGATCTTGAAATTGTCGCAGCGATCTTGAATATACTCCAATCCTATATCAACTAATTTTCGACCGATCGATCGAATCGTCGACCGAACGATCGGACTGTCGGATCTCGCGTGCTAACGGATACGGTTCCGAAGACAAGAGCTTTATAAAGTTGTCATAGCGATCTTGAATACAACACAATCCTCCATCAATTAATTTTCGACCGATCGATCGGACCGTCGACCGACCGCCCGATCAGTTAAAACACAGAAATCCGCTCGATCGATCAGAAATCCGCATTGGAAATCGAATCTTGGGGTTGTCACAAGAAGTGTCGCATAGTCGCAAGACTGTCGCAAGGATCTAGAATGTAGAAGATCCACTCGGGATACGATACTCACTCGATCCTCGTAGGTCACATCTTGAACAACTACAGTATCCTTAAGCGGCCGTCAACCCGTCATTCCGAAGCGCCGACAACGATTAACCGACCTGTGTATTCCTGTTTTCTGTTTTTTTGTTTGACTGTATTAGTTTCTGAATAGCGCACTGTTTCCTGAAGTCCTGTCTGCTCCGTTTTTTTTGTACTTTGTTTCTACGCTGGGATTGCGCGCTTCCGATCTCCGTCCAACGCTCTGAGCGCGATGTGCTTTTTGCAGGATCTCGTGCGTTAAACGACGGCGACTGAAGTCCTGGCTGCTGGCTCCCTTTTAATATTTTGTTTTGGCTTTGGTAGTGCGTCAATTCCTTCGGGAATTTTGCAAGCCGACTCCCATTTCTGCACTTTAGCGTGCAGTCGCTTACAGCAATTCGTGCGTTGTCGGCGACTGGCGCACTGTCTCCCTTTCTGAACTTCGTTCGTTTTTATGGAGGGAGTGCTTGGAGCCCGTTGGGCATCTTGCCCGTCGGGTTGGGTTCGATTCCCAACACCTCTGCTGACTGGCGTGCTGTTTTTTTGCAGGATAGCATGGGATTTCGGCGTCAGCTATGCTGTCTTTTTTTTGTATTGCCTTTTTGCAGTTACGATGTGTGAGCTATTTTCCTGATGACTATCCTGACCTGTACTAATTTACAGTTCTGTGCCCTCAGGAACTCTGTTTCGCCGTCTGTCGCACTGGATGGAGCTGCACGCATGTCGGCCGAGTTCGAAGACTGTTATTGCCTACTTTAGGATAGTTGAATTATTCAATTCTATCACATTTAGTTTTAGTTTGCTTGTTCGTTCTTGCTACATGCTTTTACATTGTAATAATAGTATATGTTGGATTGGAGCAAATTCCTGTTTGCATCCTGCAGTGTTCACGTGAAGATTGTGCTCTGATATTGTAATAATATAGCATATTAACACTGTGCAAAATTCATGTTTGAAACAATAAACCTATTATTCGTCTGTGTGTTTTACCACTGGTTTGTTTTCGAAAATTTTTAATAAATTTCAGATAAATTTTTGCGACAAAATACCCCCTAGAAGTCTATTTTGTCGCAGCTGCGACAAAATAGACCAGCAGTGACATTTATGTCGTACCTGCGACAAAACGATCTGCGACAAAAATGACAATCAGTGCGACAAAAATGATCCGCTACCCTCCACAACACATTTCCCACCACGCAGAAGTCACGAGTGCGTTGATGCGGAGCTTCTTGGATTTCCTTCCTCAAAGTCTGTAGTGGACCAGGTCGCCCATATTCCGCTTGCAGCGCTTTGAGAAACTGGCCTCCTGATATCTGTTGACGCAGGTCTCGAACGCTGGCCGCTTCTCCAGTACGCACGATAGGAGGAGGTGAACTCGTCTTCCTTTCCCGCTTGACACGCTGTCGGGCTGGCGGGGCGTACACCACTAACAGAGGCCAAGGGAGATCCAGAAGGGCTCCGTCCGGAGCGGCGAACATCTGCACAGGTTCTCCTTGAGCGTCATGCGTGGGTATAATGTACTCCACTCTCATTCCCGCAGATCTGAACAACTGCCGCCACTGGGGCATGCGAGACTGAAAATCAGGAAGGACAAAAAGAGCCGAAGTATTCTCCGGGTCCAGACGCCATTCTTCCACATATTTCCTCAGTACGGCCTCAATGGTCAAATGGTTGGAGGAGAAGGGAGGATTGCACCAGACGTTCAACCCTCGCCAGTTTTCCTTCAGGCAGTCCGTCCAGTAGCGATTAACCTGACGATTCTTTCCTCCCAAATCGCAACAGGCGTCCACCTCGAAAGGTCCATATTCTTGACTCAAGAAATCGAACATGTCCGCCCGGAACTTCCAGTCCTGTCGGTCGCTGGGCTCCAGGAGTTTGGTGGAGGCCTCGCTGCACTTCGGCGTCGCTGAGTTATCAGCAGGGGTCTTCCTGGGAGAAGGGGGCGAGGAAGCTGTCAGTTTGCCAGAGCGCGTCTGAACTGCCAGAGTTGCTTCCTCGTACCCTGTTTCGGCCAGCTGCAAGGTATGTAGTGCGTCCAGCCAGAGTTGAGGGGAGTCCATCCAGGTGAGAGCCCCACTGTACGCGAGGACTGGGTCAGGATCTTTGGTCTTGGCGCTGTTGGACTTGCGTTCCTTCAACTTGTTGGGATCTACCACTCCCAGTGGAGCTCGTCCTTGGCGAGACTCTTTACCAGCTGCCGGTCTGAACTTGCTGACGGTGTTCGCGGCCGAGGGAGGTCGCTGCGGTTTCCCAGTAACCGGGTGCACAAAGCCCGCTTCTACCAGTCCTTCTCTCGCGGAGATTTCCTTGTAGTCGGGTCGCCTGGACAAAGCGTCTGGAACCCAGAGTAGCGCCCCAGGGATGTACTCCATCTCGGGTACACCTACCTCCACTAGATCCATGTACCATCGGGCTTGGCGTCGGCTGAGAGGTTGTCCAGGTGCCATTAACCAGACTAGGGGCTTATGGTCACCCTGCAATTGAAACTCGGTCCAGATGAGGTAGTGTCTCCAAGTTTGCGTAGTGCAGTGATGGAGAGCACAGAGTTCTCTTTCGCCAGCATGGTAGTTCTGCTCGGCTCCATTAAACTGTCTGCTCTCAAAGGCGATAGGTTGCAATCCATTTCCCACGTCTTGCATCAGTACTCCCCCCAGCGCCACTCCACTGGCGTCAGTTTGTACCACGAAAGGATGCCGTCGTTCAGCCGCCGCTTTCACATCGGGTAGCGCCAGAGTGGGGGAAGAACATAGCGCCTTCTTAATTTCCTCGAAGGCCCAACGCTGCATGGGTCCCCATAGCCAAGCGACATCCCCTTTAGTGAGCTGGGTCAAAGGTTGCGGTGCTACTTCGGAGAAGCCCAGCATGTACCGTCGGTAGTACCCAGCTAACCCCAAAAATTGACGCACATGCGTGATAACGGGGTCATTTTGTAGCTACCCCCTACCATTTTTGTAGCTACTGTGACATTTTTGTAGGTGTCCCAGAACCGACCGGGAATTTCCCCCGGAAATTCTGGGACAATCTTCGTTTTTGTAGGTGTCCCAGAACCGACCGGGAATTTCCCCCGGAAATTCTGGGACAATCTTCGTTCCCTTATAGGGGAAAGGGGAAATTCCCAGGATTTTTCCAGGGCACACCCCAGTGTTAACAGTGTGCGTCAGGATGCATCACCACACGACACCGCCCCCAGATTGTTTGTAGCCATACTACCCAGTGCATCCTACGGTACGGGGCGAGTCCAGGTCAGAAAGGAAGCAGATAGAGTAGATAAAGATATCAAAATTTTGAGAGCACAGTTTTTATAATTTATATTTGTCGTCGACCATAACATTCAGTCTTACATCGACTGTATGGCGACCGTTCGACCGCCCGATCGAAATATCAACCGACTGGCTGACGGACTGTCCGTTCGATCTTTAGTCACAACTAGCAGACTCGATCGGATATATGTCACGCATCTCGTGCTTCAAGATCGTCTCACCAGTCACCTTTCCTACTTCAGATATTTCAGGAGTCACGCGGCCCCGACGAGCTCTGACGATCGCGCATCCACGATTGAGGAAATCTCATATTAGATCCCGATTTGCCACACCTTCACCATTCTTCAAGCTCTCTTCTTGCGCCGCCTGTTTCATGCCTGCTGTTTCAGCATTCTGCTTTCTTGTTTGACTAACAACTTTTACACGCCACTTCGTTATCCTAGCGGATATCCTGAATCGGTCGTGTTTTAACCTGTATGCGTGGAGCCTGGCGGGGGAGGGGGGCTTTCCTCGCTGCGTGCGATGTTTCACATTAGCCGTTGCTGGCCCGGTTCTTGTTTCCTACGTTGTAGGGATGCTCGGAGACCGTCGGGCTTCTTCGCAGCCTGACAGTATGGGTTCAATTCCCAACATCTCCTCCGGGCATCATTATTTTTCGCAGGTTGCCACTATGTTGTGCATTTTCTGAAGCCGCCAGCAACGTTGCTGGCGGCATCTTTCCAGCTCTACTAAACTCGCTGAAGATAGGGGTGCTTGGAGACCGGCGGGCTTATTTACAGCCCGACGGTTTGGGTTCGAGTCCCAACATCTTTACTGACTAGCGTATCGTTTTTTTGCAGGTTTCTTTTTTTACGCCGGGCTCCTTCTGATGTCGCCAGTAACGTTGCTGGTGGCATGCTGTAATTTCCAGTCTTGCAAAAATGATATTCGCTTGTTTATTTTAGAAATTCGCAGGTTTACTTCAGAATTACTCAACCTATTTCCCTGTTTACTGTTTCGCTGTTTTTTTAAACGTCTTCCGTGTAAACTCCCAATCGAGGGCGAAATGCCAACAGCAATAGGTTTGTCCGTATTGGGTTCGTTCCCCAACGTCCTGACTAAGTCGACGCTCGTGTGCTGCAGGAAACATGTTTGGAATTATTTTGGATCTGTGCTCTGTGCTCGTGTTTTCTTATCGCCCACGGGTCGTCGAACCCTTAGACTAGAAACTAGCAACCTAGTATGGATGGTATTAATTATGCTATTGTGTTTTAAGAGTCTAATTTGTGTTTGCTAATCTTTTCGACCGATCTGAAATGCCTGCACGTTTGCCTCGTGCTAGTTAGTATGCATGATAGTTTGATAGCATTAATTTCTTGGCATCCTCCATACAACTGTCTAATATATTCGTATTACATGCCATCTGCGCGGTAGGCGGTACTCTTAGTTCAATAAAAATGTACTATGATTTATGTGCGGTGTCATTCGTTTGTGGTTCCAACAGCTCGAAAATTCGTTTTCGTGAATTTTGTAGCCAGCTACAAAATGGGCCAACCCGGCAGCTTTTGTAGCTATAGCTACAAAACGGATCACCCCGGTAGCTTTTGTAGCTATAGCTACAAAACGGATCACCCCGGTAGCTTTTGTAGCTAAGCTACAAACCCGGGTAGCTACAAAAATGGTAGGGGGTAGCTACAAAAACGTCGTGTTACCCACATGCGTGGCGTTTTCCAGAGCGGGCCAGTCCCTGATGGCGGCCAGCTTGTCATGTTGAGGTTGACTTCCTTCACGTGAGATGACGTGCCCCAAAAAGCGTATCTGGGTCTGCAGTAGTTGACACTTAGACTCCTTGAGGTAGATGCCCTGGATCTCACAGACTTCGAGAAATTGCTGGAGATGGGAGAGATGCTCCTCCAAGGTGTTGCTGAAGAGGATGCAGTCGTCCAGGAATATTCTTACAAAAGGAAGATGTCCCAGAGCGCGCTGCATGCGTCGCTGATAGCAGGAAGGACTGTTGGTCAACCCCATGGGCATCACCAACCACTCATACGAGCCATAGGGAGAATTAAACGCAGTCTTTTCCACATCCTCAGGAGCCATGGCCATCTGCCAGAACCCATCGACTGCATCGAAGGAGGAGAAGTACTTGGCCCCGTGCATGGAGTCGAACAACTGCTGAATGTCGGGAAGTGGATATTTGTCCTTGACGGTCAGGCTGTTGATGGCTCGGAAGTCGCAGACCACGATTCTGAGTACTTCAGGTTTCCCAGGCTTGGGAACCATCAGCACTGGTGCAGCGAACGGACTTGAGGAAGGCCTGATATATCCCTTACTCAGGAGTTCATCCAGGCGTTCCCGCAGTTGAGTCAGCTCCACCATGGACATCTTATAGGGTCTCTTAGCGGGCGCGATGCCATTCCAGCCCTCTTGCAGTCTCACATGGGCCACTTCATCTTTTCGCAGGGCGTCAAAGTTGGGCAGCGCTTCGCGAATTACTCGAGGTGAAAAGGACTCGATCAACTTTTGAAACTTCTTTCTCCATTCTGGGGAGATGGAAGGGTCCTCTAAATTCTCACTGGTGGCCACCGCTGATAACATCGAAGTCCCTACCAAAGGTGTCGCATATGCCACTAAGATGTCGTGTGGCGTCGCGGCGCTGTCCATTCCCGCGTATCTGCGCCGATAGGCTTTGATCTCCTTGGTCGCTTGGGCCGCTGATAACATTACCATCGGTTCCAGAGCCATGGCGGTTCTCTCGCATTTGCGCGTGGAGCTACGCCCCGGCGAACATCCCCGTATCCGCACAGATTTGCCATGATGGCGAAACTTGACTGATCCCCACCCATCATAGTCCAGCGTGACCGGCGAGAGGTGTCTCAACCACCTTCCTCCAAGTACAATGTCCACCTTGATGCCCAGAGGAAGTACTCGCATCTTGATGACCTCGGAGTACGTTCCTTCTGAAGTCTCCGCTGTCAGCTTGCCGTAAGCGACTTGCGCAGAAGTCTGCACTGACCCATCCGCGAGGGTAACGTTCAGCGGCGTCCCATTAGCGCGAACCGTGAGGTTCAATCTCTTGACGCACTCACTGGAGATGAATTCATCCGAGGCACCAGAATCCACCAGCACGCGCACCCGCTGTCCCTTCAGCAAGGCCCAGAACACCAATAGCAGCGTTCCCTCTTTGTCCCGAACCGCAGTCAGCTGGCTGTCCTGGTTCCACATTACTTGACCATCGCGTCGCAGATGTGCACAGATGGCTGCTCGTACTGGATGATGCAAAGGTACGCGCTGCTTAGACCGGATAGGTCTGGTGCGAGGTGGTGCAGGCTGAGAAAGAGGATCCGGACCAAAGTACCACCCACCCTCCAGATTGCGATCTGCTTGTAGCTGCCGCTCCTTAGCGCGTCGCTCCTGTCCTTGAGCGCGTCGTCTGGCGCGGCTCTGCGTGCGGCTTTCTAGAGGGTAAGAGCGAAGGGGTTGGAGGGCAATCTCCTCCTCCTCTTCCTCCCCAGAGCTATCTTCTGATTCGGAATTTTGAGTGCAAGAGGTGGGTTCTTCTTCCCGCGGAGCAGCCTGGGCGTTGGTGACGTTTGCTGGTGCTGCCACTGCTTCATTACCTTCCAGAATCGGCCGCAGACGGTGGCGTTGCTGTTTCTGAATGGCCAGTAGCAGTTCCAGGTGGGTTTCCTCCTGGATGGGTTTCAGGGGAGTCGGCTCCACTCCTTCTGTCACCGTTGTCAGCACACTTGGATTGTTCTCCGATCTGGCGGCGGCCAGCTGCCGCTCCATCAACTGCTGCGTGAAGTTGAGCGACCGCTGGGAGTCCTCGAGGTCTGAAATGTCCCCAGAAGTTGCGGGCTGAGAACTGGATGGAGATAAGGTCAAATCCAGAGTTGTCTCTGGATTCGCATCTGATGGTTCCGCTGAGTCCAGGGAGAGTTGATCACCACTTGCTGTTGATGGTAGGGCCAGGTGAGCGGCCTCCTCCGCAGCTTCCCTTTCTCGCTGGTTCCATTGGTGCACCCGGTATAGGCTGCACCAGGCGTCTGGAATTCCTACATCTCCACCAGAACCTGGGATAGTACCGCACTCAGTCTCCAGAGATAGCTGAACTGCTCCTTCGGTTATCGTTAGGTCAGGGGTGACCTTCCCATGCCATCTGTACCAGCGGCGGCGGTATCTGCGCCACCCTTCTGGCACCCATGCATCTCTCCATTTCTCATTCTCCTTTACCAGCGCCGCCGCGGCCATGTGCTCCGGGTGCGTCATCTCTCTCCAAGCACGCGTGCGATCCGCCAGTGACTCTGCTCGAAGTCCTGGTGATTCATCTCTCAACCTCGTAACCTCTGCCTCATGCTGCAGTCGTTCTCGTACAGTCTTCGGAGTTCTGCTGCGAGGTTTTCCAGTGCGCTTGCGCGCTGCGCTCGTAGTGCGCGCTGCGCTTGAGGTTGACGCCCTCTCTGCCAAGGCTGGACACGCTGCTGGTCGAGACGTCGAAGGAAACACCTCAGGTCGAATTTTAAAAGGTGGGGGTTCTGAGGCTGGACCAGTTTTTGAAGTTCCACCCCCTTCCTCCCCACTGTCGTCCAGAGGGTGTGAAACCGCGGGCAGCGTTACATCCTGAATCCGCTGCGTCAAGGCTCGCATACGCTCCACCGGCGGAGCTTTTCTCGGTACCCGCGGTCGAGGAGTTTTCCGCCAGGGGGTGTTGAGTGGGTTGAAGGTCCACTGGGTCTCCTCTTCCTGACCATCATCCTCATCCAGTGCTGCCAGTACCGATGTCTCAGGGTTAGGGTTAGGGTTAGGATTAGGGTTAGGGTTAGGGTCATCCCCAAGGTCGGTGGGATCAACGCGGGGCGTTTCGCCACGCTCGCGTCGTGGAGCCGGACAGCGATCACCAGTTCCAAGGGAGCGATCCACACTGAACATAACGGGAGGCTTGGAGCGCTCAGGCGACGAAGTGGGTGATCTTCGTGGCGACCGCTGATGGCGCCGGGACACCAAGTGATGTTCTCGCCGGCCCTGCTCAGTGGAAAGGTTCGCTGTATAAACAGCGGTACTGGTTAACGAGGGTTCATCCCGTAGGGTTCTGGTTCTGTCGAGACGGCGTTGTCGCCTCTGATCGGCAGACCAGGTGAATCCATACCCTCGAGCAGCCAGAGGGTTGGGGGGTGGCGGAGGATCCTTCTGGATATTCCCTCGGTTGTGGGCGAAGGCTGTACTCCTTGCCCAGGGGCGGTTACCCATACCGCCCTGTCGCCGGCGTCCCGCCGGCGGGAGGACACTCAGTCCTCCTCCTCCGCAGATTGCTGACCCGAGGAGGACGCTGCGGCCGATTCCTCGTTCTGAAAATACTCCAGCGCTTCCGCTTCATCTTCCAAATCCTCCCATTCTGTCTCCAGCGCTGCGATATGAGATTCATTCGCAGCGCGGCGGCGTGCCAAACGAGCTGGGGCGTCAGCAATCCAGGCTCGTTTCTTGGCCTCGTCGGGACAGTTAGCCCATAAATGGGAGTCAGAGTTGCAGACGTAGCATCGGCGTGGCGGCCTGGTCAATCCCGCCGGGCTGGGCGGCACGGCGTGTTGCACCCTAAGGTCTGCGGGGTCGAGGTCAGTAGCGCCTTCCTCCCCAGCGTCCTGCACGGCGTTAAGTCTTGAGGACGAGCGAACATTCCTCCAGGCAGGACTTCGGTTCGCAGGTGCAGAGGCGGGAGAGGTTCGCGCTGCAGTCAGAGCTTCACTGCGCTCCAATTTGGTGGCCACAGTGATGATATGCTGCAGCGCGGTGGATCCGGGATGATTGCTCTCCCAATCCGCTGGACTTTGCAGATCCAACCGATCCTCAATAAGGCGATCCATCACAGCTTGCTTCAGTCGCAGTCCAGACCGGAACTGATATAATAGCTGCTGCTGACTGATGGCGTGGCAGTTGGGCATGGCGTCTGCCAATAACTGCACTACCTCGTGCCAGGATACCAGACGAGTGGCGAACAAACGCGCAGTCGCTTCTCGTCGCTGCGCCATGCGCATCACGGTCCCCGCTAGTCCTACCAGCGCGATGTCATCCAGCACGCTCCTGGCTACGTCGGCCAGGAAAGGCGCCAAAGTGGCGTAACGCCGATTCCAGGCCTCCGAGTTCAACATACCACCTTGCTTGAAAAATGTCAGGGATCGCGGCTGTAGTTTGCGTTGCGCCACTTCCTTCAAGATCTCCGGCATGGTGATCATGGTCAGGTCTAGGCGATAAGCACTCATGCGACCCAGGGCGAAGGTGACTACGCCCATTGACAGAAAATTGACCAGCGCTTCAGAAAAAGGTGGAAGCGCGGCAATATCGGCGTCAGTGGTGATTAGTTCAGCGGAGGAGGGGTACATAGGAATGTCTCTGATCAGCTTGAGCACATCAGCCACTGTCTTGGATTCTTGGTAGACATCGCTTGGGGAAGCCGCTCCCATAAGATCGTGGTGCCCTGGAAATTGAGAAAGGCGCTGGTCCACCGGCAGGAGTTCCGGGGCCGCTGGCAAGGAATTTCCAGGCGATCTGTACTCTTCTGCGCTGGGAACACCAGAGGGAAACCGGTTGACGCCCAGTCTCGCCGGTACCGTGGCGGGAGTTGGTTGGTTGCCGGCAGCCATTCCTCGAAACAGGTACGCCTCGGAGGATGAAAATGCTGCCCAAATTTGGAGTCCAAGGGGGTCAAATTCTGTCAACTCGGACTCTAAGGCATTTTCCGCGATGGTCACCCATGAGTACAATGGCAGGCGTCTCTGCTGAGTTCCAGTACGGCTTTCCGCGCAACGCCGCGCTTCATCCACTTGCGTTTTCTCCACTTCCAAACAGCGGAAACAGTCGGATGCTGCAGAAACGAAGGCTAAGATGAGATAATAAAATACTGTGTGTGTTTTATTATCGGAGGGAACTGCAAGATGGTGACTGCTGACGTGGCACCTCAGGGCGAGGGGTGACAGAAGAGGCTGCTCTACCCAACCTTATGGGGGGGGTGTGAGTCAGTCTCCCCGTGAATTTGGAAACAGAGCTCAAAAGTTATGATAGTGACGTGGCAAGAACTAGCATTCGGGTCTGAGCGAGCAGTGCGACCGTAGGATCAGTCGAAGACGAGCGAGCGACAAGCTAGTTATAGCTGCCACGTCAGACGTATATGCTCTGGACTGCGCCTCCGGCACAGTCCAGAGCATATAGTCTGACGTGGCAGCT
The DNA here is from genome assembly GCA_001247695.2 of Cymbomonas tetramitiformis. Classification (NCBI taxonomy): domain Eukaryota; kingdom Viridiplantae; phylum Chlorophyta; class Pyramimonadophyceae; order Pyramimonadales; family Pyramimonadaceae; genus Cymbomonas; species Cymbomonas tetramitiformis. The sequence continues at coordinate 23,931 of LGRX02025859.1, read as the reverse complement.
ATAACTACCTCATATCTTTCAAAATCGTGGATATTTTATTGTTCACAGGCAATCGATACATTGAATTTCCGACATCCAATAGATTGGTTTCACGTGTACTAAAATAAATCCCTAATTACTGACTTATCCGGCACAGTCCAGAGCATATAGTCTGACATGGCAGCTATAACTAGCTTGTCGCTCGCTCGTCTTCGACTGATCCTACGGTCGCACTGCTCGCTCAGACCCGAATGCTATTTCTTGCCACGTCACTATCATAACTTTTGAGCTCTGTTTCCAAATCCTTGATGTTGTTCGACATTTTGCTCTCTCCTCCCGAAATTTGGAAACGAAGCGACAGCATCGAGCATTTGGAAACAGCATCGAGCAGCCCGCGACAGCCCGCGACAGCCCGCGACAGCCCGCGACAGCCCGCGACAGTCGATTCAGTCGCGTTTTTTGCGCCGTTCGGCACGATTGTTCTCTTTTGGCGACCTTTCGCATGAATCGGCTCCCATAAGCTTCCCTTGTGCGAAGGTGGGATAAGGCGAATGGCGTTCCCACGGTGGTAGGGGCGGGGTTGGGGATGGAACACCATCCTTCCTACCTGACGCTTTTTGGCAGGGCCCTTACCATGTGCACCCACTATCGGGAAAGTCAATCAGAACATGCCAGCTCAAAGATGCCATTGCAATACGACTTTCGTAAGTGCACAAATGGCAAAACACCATTGGTTGTCGATGACGAGCGAGCGACAAAGTGTGTCATCACGGGTGCACCCGTAGCCGTTTTGGAGTTGGACCCGCCCCGCCCCGACGAGGATTCTCATTGTACTAGGCGGATCGATCTCAAAAAGAGATCTCCACTAGGCCATCTGACCGTAGGATCGTGTCGATGTGCGCGACAGTACTTCGCTTTTTGCATCCCACTATGCCATGCCATAACGCGTGGGTGGCGTCGCGGTAAATATACGCGACTGTACTGGCACTGTCGTCGTTAGCGTCTGGCGATCGGGAGATCGGAAGTTCGTCCGTGTCGCCCGTTGGGATTCGCGCTTTGCTGCTGCTGATGCTGCTGCTGCTGCTGATTAACCCGGCGCTTCAGCGACGAAGCCTCCTCTGTACTCTACTGTACTGTCGGTTATGTGACACACCTACCCTACAGACCCCCCTAGCTACCCTAGCTACCCAATGATCACAACTGTAAAGCTAGATGCATGTCACGGAATAGGGTATTTTTGAAGCACTAATAACAATAATCATTAGTGCAAATATATATGTGAAACATATACACAGACAAGTATGTAACGAAATACGAAACCAGCACTGTTGAACTGGGATTAAAGCTGAATGAAACAAATAACTTTCAGGCCCAAAACCGAACGATGAAGCTGGATACTGGGCAGGGCGGGCGGGATAATACCCTTCCCGAAATCAGATCAACTATCGGAGCAGAACTCTACAGAGTTCCAAACCTTATACTGCTCAGACCTGGGACCTACGGTCCTTGGACCTACGATCCTGGGTCCCACGGTCCGGTCTGTCACATAACCAGAGTTATGTGACACAGCACCGCTCGCTCCACTCGCTGCCCTGTGACACATAACATCCAATTATGTGACACACCTACCCTACGGACCCCCCCTAGCTACCCTAGCTACCCAATAATCACAACTGTAAAGCTAGATGCATGTCACGGAGACAAAACAAAGATCTCATGGCAGGTAATAATACACCAATAATAATAGCCCGCAAGCACCCATACTGCCAAAGTGCTACTACCTACCGCATTGCGAAACACATTAGGCGGTCTCAGAGCATAGTAAAACTCAATACCCAGCTGCAGCAGTCACCGCAACTCTCTCCTCGGTGGACGGCTGTATATATGTACCGCATAGCAGCTGCCTGGGTCATCCAGTGCCCGTGCCGCATGCGTGAACTCTGCAAAGGACACCCGCTGAGCCACCACCGTAGCTCCCCCAGACCGCATGCTCTGGGTGCCGAAGACTGCAGTGACCTCTGCATCCGTCTTACCCGTCGCCTGAGCCACCATCCTGATGACCTCTCGCCTGCATGCATGGTACTCGATGTGCCTGCCATTCAGGGGCACCTGAGAATCCTTGACTGCCTTCCTGCCGTACCACCCCTGGAAGAGGTTCACCGACCCTGACAGCTGCCCTACCTCAACGAGCCGCTCGGACAGACTCACTGGGCAGAAGTGCTTCCCTCCACGGGCCACATACACCACGTCACCCTCACTGTACTGGTCATTCTTCCTGGTGGTGAGAAGGAAGACCATATGGGTAGAGTAGAACCTTAAAGCTCCCACCCAGATCATCTTCATGTCGGAGTACCGCAGGCACCCCGCCAACATCACTGCTCCCATGCAAGCCACTGTCAATCTGATGATGGAGAACTGGCCTCTGATGTCTGTATGATACAGCATAATGCCAGTAGCCAGTAGCACCACAGGCATGACCGCCTTCCTGTACCTCACACGGAGCCCAAACTTCCTCTTAGCCTGCTCCCGAACCGCTTTGCACAGCTCGGACTTAGTTGGGTTCTGGTCCCTTGGCACCATAGCCACATCGTGCACCGCAAAGATGGCACCAGAAGCTGTCTTCACCACTGAAAAAGTGTCTGCTCTATCCATGACAAACCTCAAATAGAGTGCCGCCGTAAGCGGTAGAGCTGGGCAAGACTCCCGAGGCGGCTGTCTGGCCGCACACCACCTAGCAAACCTGCCGAAGGCTCCCAAATGGCTGTTACACCAGCTCCCAACTGCCCTGCTGGTAACCATGTCCACCTTCATATTCCGCAGCAGCTCCTGCTCCAGCGGGTCCCTAGGGCTGACTTCTGCCTGCCGCCAGAAGACCGAATCCAAATGCCCTCCTGCTCACGCCGAAAAGTCCACCCGCAGAGCCAGCACCCTGAAGTTAGGCGGACCCACTGCCACCTCGTTGGCCCGACCGGCACCAGGCAGGAACAAAGCCTCAGATGAGTCTCGGGGGAGCTCCCTCCAATCCCGCACGAAGGGAGCAAAGTGCTGCCCATCGGGGCAAAGGATAGGCCACCAGTGCCTACTAGTCCAATACGGAATTATTATGGTGGCCACCACAGAAAACCTCCTGAGAACCTCCAAGAGCCTGCCAACCAAGCCGAACGGGGGATTGCACCAGTTGTTCTCCAGCCACCAGTCCGTCAGGGAGAAGCAGTCAATGTTCTCCGAGCCCGGGCACCACCACTTGCTGTTGAACCTTGGGAGTAGAGCATTTAGGTCTGTGGCAAAGCGGTCTACCGTATGCTGACCCCAAAGCCTGTCTAGCCAGTCAAACCAGTACGGGTTGAGCTGCCAGTCATCACCATCATAGATGGCCGCCAGATAGTCCGCCTGAGCATTAAGCTCACGGGGGACCCACACTGGGTAAAGTGAAACCCCCAGCCGTGTGCACTCCCAGAAGATACTCACAACCAGCCGATGTAAGTGGTGCTTGGAGCTACACCCTTTGTCTAAAATCTGACAGCCTGCCTGAGAGTCTGTGTACAACTTAAGGGTAGACCCCTCTACGAAGCCTGAAAAGGACCGCAAGGCCTGAAGATAGCCCACCATCTCTCTGTGTGTGGAAGACTCTTGCCGCTCTGCCAAGGTCAAGTGACCCCTGGCGACCTGTTCCAACCTGCCTGAAACTGCCTCCAAGACCGCTCCCCAGCCAGTGCCGCCTGCATCTGTCCACATCCTGTTCTTGAAAGCCAGAAAGACCGGCCAAATAGGAGCCTCAAACTGCCGCCGCTGGATTGAACGCCAAAAACTGAGCTCTTCTACCACCTCCTCCGGCACCGGAATAGCCTTATCCCAGGAAGTGTGCCTCTCCACTTCAAAATATAGCTCCCTAGAGAACATCTGGCACACCTTCCCGAGAGCCAAACTGAAACTCTGAATCTTTCCTGCCAGCCTGGAAAGCTCCCTGGGGGTGGTCCATTGCCCGCTGAGTGTGCGGGAAACCCGAGCTTGGAAGGAATCCCACTTTGCTTGCGGGACAAAGAAAACCCCCTTAACTGAGTCAATACCGACCCCTAGGAACTCAATCAGTTGTTTGAAGTCCAAGACGGACTTCTCCTGGTTAACCAGGAAGCCACTGTCACTGACATCCTGGAGAGCTGCCGTCTGCTCTGCAGCAAAAGCACTGTCAGATCCCCTCTGAATAAAGAGGAAGTCATCCAGGTAGTGCACCAGACTTGCACCTTGTCTCCTCCACCGAGCAGCTAGTTCATTTGTGATCTTTGTGAAGAAGTGAGGGGCTGGGGCCAAGCCGAAAGGCAAAGCCTTGAACACATAAAACTTGCCTTGCCAGCTAAAAGCCACGTAGGTGCAAAAGTCTGGGTGCAACTCTACGTGGTGATCGCCTGAGGTCAGGTCAAAGGACCAAAGTGCGCCCTGCCAGGAAAGTAAATCCCGCACAATAGCCAGAGATTCATATTTGAACTTCTGGACCACTATGAAGGAGTTGACATACCTGCCGTTCCAGATAAGCCTCTTTTTAGGGGGCTTATCTGGGCCAAGATCTCTGTAAGCCACAGCCAGCGGGGAACCAACCTCTGGCTGAGTGAGCCACTCCTCTGCCGCGCCGGACTGTACCAAGCCGAGAACTGCTTCTGACACAAATTCCTCCTCTGCCAAAGCCGACGGAGCATTAGCCGCAAACCTACTAGGCGGAGGTCCTGCAATCCGTCCAAGTGAGTGGAACGCCGAACAAGATCCAAGCCACTACCATAGCGGAGGCAAAGGACCGCCAGAAGCCGACCCTCTGCCGAAGCCTGCCCGTGATCCGCGGAGCCGCAGCAGTAGCACCAACGCCGGGGACTTCGTCGAACTCCGACGGACAGTCCACAAATTCTGCACATACCGAACCTACTAACTACTCACAACCAGAAACTCTTTGAGTGAAAGCCATTGCGAATAAAAGAAGCGACGACGGGTTTCATTCCGTGTCGTATGCGTATGCACTTGCGTTGGTGACAACGACAATTCACTTTCATCATTCAATATGGAAAACAGCTCCAAGCGGGCGATAAGCCGGCAAACCGACATTCTCGGGCTACAAGCTGTGCGTATGCAAGTGCCATTAGTGTCTTCCAGCGCGAGGGGCAACAAAATACCCGCGTCATCACAGAATTGCAAGCACTCAGACAAGAAAACAATAATTCTCTTTCATCATTCAATAGGGAATACAATTCCAAGCGGGCGATAAGCCGGCAAACATTCTCGGGCTATAAGCCGGAGTTACGCAACCACGGAATACCCAGTGGTGCCTGACGCATTAAGCAGTCAGCAATCAGCCGAGATCGGCGTTTTCAACGGTTTTTACCCTTTCCTTTCGCGGCATTCTGTGGGCACTGCGGAGACATATGATCCGGAGACCCACATACAAAGCAAACCCTGCCCTGTACTACAGGCTGAAAGGGGCGACCACGGCCTCCTGGGAACCGCGGTTCATCATTCTTCTTCTTTTTGATGTTGCATTTCTTCTCAAGTTTCGCTGCGCGCTCCGCTACTGCCTTCTTGGCCTTTTTCAATTTCTTTTCTTGCTCCTCAGTGGCCACCACTGGTTCTCCCTCAAACTCCTGAGCTGTGGGCCAACCAAATTTGAACGCAATGTCGATAAGTTGGGCCTGGTCCTCGGCCCAGAGCATACCTTCCTCGATCGCAGCTTTCGCTTTCTTCACCTTCGCCAGGTGCTCTTCACTAATTGACTCAGGGGCCTCGAGCCCCTCCAGCTGTTGCTTCACAGTAAAAAATACGTCATCGGCCTTGTCCACCTGCTCGAACTGGCGCTTGCAAGACAAATCCTTGGACTTCGATTCTCCCTGCTTCGAGTGAACAAAACCGCCCGCGGTCCACGAGACTGGGCGCTGAAGCTTTCGCTTCTCAGGGACCTTAGCGACTGACTGCAAGATCGCCGTCGCAGTATCACTCGCTGCCCTGTTACGCTGCTCCTGCACCAACGCTGCCAAATGGGATTGCAGATTTTTCTCAGCTTCGGAGTAACTGGGAGCGATATCATCTAATTTCGCTTTGTATGCCGCGTACTCGGCTGAAGCCTTTACGCGCGCAATTTTCTGTTCTAACTCTGCGTCAGAAAACTCATCCATACTGAAAAATTCACCGAATATATACACTGAAAAATTCTCACTGTAACTCTGTCAAAAAATAATACCCTTGCCGAAATCAGATCAATTATCGGAGCAGAACTCTACAGAGTTCCAAACCTTATACTGCTCAGACCAGGGCCTTACGGTCCGGTCTGTCACATAACCAGAGTTATGTGACACAGCACCGCTCGCTCCACTCGCTGCCCTGTGACACATAACATCCAGTTTTCTGTACTGTACTGTCGATTTTGGGGAATTCTGTGCCGACGTGGCAGTCGCGCGACAGTACAGTACAGCCCGGAAGTTTAAGCGAAATACCGTCTCTGTACTGTACTGCACGGTTCGATGGCGGCTGTACTGCACCGATTTTCATCATAAATTGCATATTTAAAGACATCGATTTCATACATATTTCGGCGAAACAAGGGTGACATCGTGGGGACACCAAGAATTTTGAATATAGATATTTATATCCCCAATGCTGGAATCTGTATAGGCAGCCCTGACTGGGAGTCCCGGTGCAGGCCCCTATGATAGACCCCTAGGACCAACACTGGACTGCTGACTGATCTATAGGTTCGTGCTGTGACACACGCTGTGTCACAGGTAGGCTAGTTTCCCAGACCGTTGCGAGACCGTTCCGGGTATATCTAGCTTAGGGTTTATTTATTATGATGAGTTTATCCGCACAGTTCGGGACCCTCTGATATCTAGTGAACTAGGATATTCCGGTAGGTCGTGGCCCCATCCACGCTTTATTCCACTTGCTAGTTTGGCCATGATTGGCTAAACGGCCGCTCGGAGAGGTGGTGCGCGTTTACGCGTTTGGGCATCAGTGGGAAGTTATGAGATGAGCAGCTTGCGGTGAGCGACTTGAGCCGCAGCTATGGGGTACCGGCTTGGATCGGGTTTCGTCGACGCAATGTTCATTCACGGTTTTTTGCTAGTCTTGATCCCGCTGGCTACCGATTTTTGGGCTGGTGACCTTGGCACCTTTGACCTCGACGACATCTTCCTTTGTCCCTCGCTCGCATGGCTCGACCGCTCGTTCCGTATCTGTGGCGTCGCATTTTCTCCGCGACCCTACCCAAACGTGCTACAGCGTACCGCCTCCCCTCAGGCTTATCTAGAGATGGGAGTCACTACGAGATCCAAGAAGTCCCTCACGAGGGACAGCGACATCGACGCCTCTCTGAGGTTGATCGACGGGGTTCGGAACACCGCCAACGGCGGCTACGCCTTCTGTTCCTACCCCCAACCCTGCATCGAACGAGGACGCGGACGTGGCCGTCAGGCGTTACTTGCAGGAGCAATGCAAGCTGGTGGACGAGATCTACAAAGCGCGTCTCTATCGAGCTTGGGCCAAGAGTATCCGCGAGGATATTCTTGGCGACAAGAAGCATCACTTCCGCGGCACGGACGACGCTGGTCTTCTGTCCGACCTGGTGGTGCAGCTGCGTACGAAGTTTCAGTCAGCTGGACTGGAACTGCGATCCTTTGACCTTGACGACCCTCTGGCGCCGGCGGTCAACCGGGTGAATGGCCTTTTGTACGACGTTCTGGCTCTGGTGATTGAGAAGCACAGCAACGCCTACGTCTGGCTCACTGGTACGGACTCTTCGACTGCCCGAGATGGACGGCGAGCTCTGGTCGACGTTATCAAGGGCTGTGTACCGGTGGCACTACGGGAGTCGCAGCAGGAGGAGCACGCCGCGTTGCGTTATCCCGCAAACGTTGACCCGCAGCCGATTTTGGCTAAGGAACAGCGTTTGGTGCGGGATAACAGAGCGTCTGTCTATCCGCGAGGATATTCTTGGCGACAAGAAGCATCACTTCCGCGGCACGGACGACGCTGGTCTTCTGTCCGACCTGGTGGTGCAGCTGCGTACGAAGTTTCAGTCAGCTGGACTGGAACTGCGATCCTTTGACCTTGACGACCCTCTGGCGCCGGCGGTCAACCGGGTGAATGGCCTTTTGTACGACGTTCTGGCTCTGGTGATTGAGAAGCACAGCAACGCCTATGTCTGGCTCACTGGTACGGACTCTTCGACTGCCCGAGATGGACGGCGAGCTCTGGTCGACGTTGTCAAGGGCTGTGTACCGGTGGCACTACGGGAGTCGCAGCAGGAGGAGCACGCCGCGTTACTTTATCCCGCAAACGTTGACCCGCAGCCGATTTTGGCTAAGGAACAGTGTTTGATGCGGGATAACAGAGCGTCTGACTGGACACCGACGGAGGCTACCAGAAAATTAAGCCTCTACACCCGACTCGACCCCGTATTCTACGCTGCGGTGAAGGTCCGCTATCCCATGGCCGCTGACTTGACCCACGTGTCGCTGGTTTCGCTCCGTTCCATGGTTGTGGAGATTTACCAGGCTTGGGCACAGACGGGCGGGGGGAAGGCGGCTTCTGGCGCGGACGGCATCTCCGCGCACCTGTCTAGCAGCGAGTACGACGCACTGCTGCAGAAGATCACGGAGCTGAAGGAGCTCGTTCAGAGGCAACACGGTGAGGCCACTCCGGTGGTGCGGCAACAACGGGAGCGGGTGCAGCAGCGGCAGCAGCAGCAGCGGGGGCAGCAGCCGCGAGGATTCCGTGTGGGGACCCACAAGGCCCCACCGGTGGGGTTCGACCGCGACGATCAACGGGCCAAGCCGTTCTGCGGTAGGTGCAAGAAGGCGGGAAAAGGTGAGGCGTATCACTTTTACCGCGACTGCCCGTTGGGCGGGCGCCAACACCCGCCCACCTCTGCCGCGGCATTCTGCATTCCCATCGACGAGGAGGACGCGGAGGGGGTGCACGCGCTCGCCATGTGTGCGTTGTTCCAGCAGGCGGCGGATGACGGGGCGGAGTCCTTCGCACGTGCAGCAGCCGCGTACGGGCCGCCCGCGGTGCTTCGTGCGGGAGCGGTAGGCGGCATCGACGTGTCCGCCTACGGCTTCACCGTGGAGCAGCAGCCGGCTTCCGAGGGGGATGATATCCTCCGCAGACTCGACGATCTTGCCGCGGAGGTGCACTCCGCGGCCAACCCGCAGGTACATTACACGCATGCACCTTTCCCGTCTCCTGGTGGCATCGAGCAGCATCTTTCGGCCAGGGAACATACCAACCCCCTATGGCCGGTCTGTGGCCGTACGATGAGGGTTGTGGTCGAGGTTTGGCCGAGTGTGATTTTGCTTGTTGGCCGAGACGAATGATGTAAAATTTTGAAAATCTTCCCGAAATTTTGCGATTTTTATGATATTGCCATACATTAAATAAAAAATTTGCGCCTGCGGCGGGCAATTTTAGATTTTGGCCGGGATGGCCGAAATTTGGCCGATGGAAATTTTGAGTGTTGGCCGTACGATATAAAAGTTTGATATGTTCCCTGCTTTCGGCTCTGGGGTGCGGACCCGCCACGGCGGAACCCACACCAGAGGAGCAGGTTCCGGCAGGTGGTGCGGCGGCATCGGCATCCGCCGTGCCGGCTCCTGCTATGCCTGTCTCGCAGGTACAAGATGAGAAACCCGCGCCACTACAATCGGCGCGGTACACCACTACGGGGACTACGGACGGCGAGTTCCCTGGATTGGTTGAGACCGTGAACCACGCCGCCGTCGAGCCCATCGATCTCACGGGCTACAACACCGACGACTATGAGGACTTCGCCGACGGTACCTTCGCGGTGAAGCCGCGGGCTTCGGCCATTTCGGCAAATCACTCGTCAACACCTGCAGCCCAAGCACCTCACTCTGGTGGTGCTCTGGGAGATTGGCATACAAGGCTCACTACACCTCAGCAAGGAAGGATCGATTTCCTGCTCCTACAACATAATGATACAACATTAAGTGCAGGGTATATAGATGTTAGGGACGCAGCCCTGCAGTTCTTGGGATGCAGCCCTGCAGTTCTTGGGATGCAGCCCTGCAGTTCTTAGGATGCAGCCCTGCAGTTCTTGGGATGCAGCCCTGATTATTATTATTATTCGGTCGGCAATCATTGGCCAAAGTCATCGGCTATCAGCTTATTGACTCAGAAGCCACAATGTTATAGAAGCTTCGACCTATCGTGACCATATGCGGCAGTTATGCCTTCAGCATACGTAGACAATATGATTATGTGGAACTCATAATCCCACCTAAGTTGCATCATGTTAAATTTATCCCGGTTTTAACAAGTGTTCAGGATTTGATAAGGGGTTGACGCCCCACAGGTCAAAGGTCACTGTCTCGTAAGCCTCGCTTCAGGTGTGCGGCTTCGAGGAGCAGCGTCCCGGCTTGGCACAGGCATGATGCTTCCTTCACCATAAGGGAGCTGGAAATATAAGAGTGCCCAAGATATTCGAAGACAGGAGGGTTCTTTGTTGGTCTAGAGTTGCTGTCTAGATGTCTAACCTCGATGGGGCTGCATACGGACACAAATTGTGCAACTATACATTTGACGCGTTCATTGGTGCATGACTTTGGTGAATTGTGTCTTGCTTGTCATGCACCTAAAAGGAATTACGGGCAGATGGCTGGAGCGGCGGATCTCACTCACTCGGCTCTGCTGTTATGGAATTCGATGCCTGAATGGCACACCTAGAAGTGTGTGCTTGAGCCCAATGCTCCTCATATACTCTAGTGCTCTCACGCGTCGCACGCGTTACCGCCATCGGGTTGTGAACCCGAGAGCACTAGGTGAACTTGACGCATCGGCTAGACGATATAGCCATTGATGCTCGCATGCTGTTCAGTGCATGCTAGAAGCGAAGATGCGTCTTGACAGAACAATTCAGTTCGTTCTTAAAGACTTATCTTGCTTCGCCATCTCGATGCCATATACTTGGCCTCTCGATGACAGATGTCACTCACCTTAGGTGGATGACAGACATTCTGACTGTACATGTCATAGTCGACCGTACTGACAATACTTGACGACTGCATGTCATTATGACACATGACATGACATGACATGACATGTATGACACATATGACATCGGTCATATCCCTGACAGCATATGTGTTTGTGGCTGGTATCTATGCATTAGTACATAATGTATATATTTTATTTGCATACTTACATTGACCAGTTACACTTTACTGATTGAGTGTAATGTCAATATATATATATATATCTTTCGTATTGTTGTTGTTGTTGTTGTTGTTGTTGTTGTTGGTGTTGGTGTTGGTGTTGGTGTTGGTGTTGGTGTTGGTGTTGGTGTTGGTGTTGGTGTTGGTGTGTGTGTGTGTGTGTGTGTGTGTGTATGTATGTATGTTACACTCACTGTTGGATCACACATATACACATACTACATAAATAAATATGCTTTGCTCTGTGTGCGCGCGCGCGTGTGTGTACTTGCTGTTAAATCACACACATCTGAAATATATCAAGATAAGTTAAGTTAACTTAATCATGTATGTATAGTCTGTATACCACTGGACAGCATGTAACATGACATGATGTATATCATATATTTCAGTTTTTGTAATCCTGTATCTCTATCATGCTAAATGATAAGCATGTTGATTTTCACAGGTAGGTCCGATGAGTATCCAGCATGGTTGTATCATAAACAGGAGAACAGATATTCCAATCCTAAATCCTTTGTCATGGAATATCTGAGCTACTTCCTGTCTAACAACCATGGCCGGCATCTTATGCTGCCTGGATATTTTTATAACACAGGACTATCAAGGTTTTACATATGTATGAAATATGCAATGCAATCTAGGTGTACTGCTGGATAAACCCCCGGTGCCATGGGGTACAAGCCCATGGTCGGTTAGGCGCGGAAATATCGCCATCGAATCGACCAACTGGACTACACGATGGTTTACGGTCGTACCGTGATAAGTCCTTACTTTATAATCCGTTGCATGTACCTATATACTGCACTGTCATGATATGCATGTGCAGTTATAATGTATACCAACCGCTATCGTGATCAGGCTGGTGTGCATGTTATACATGTGCATGAATTTTATGACTATGCAATGATGTTCAATCATAAATACGCTGACATATGATGTGTGCAATGCATGTCGATTCATGTATACACTGTTATAATGTGCATTTAGTATGCGCCTGCCGATTATGAAAGCACTCTGTACTATACAATCATCACTGTGAATCATGTGCCATTTGTGCCTATTCTACTAATCTTACGGTGGGTTAACCCACCGTAAGAGGAATTTTCGGCGGCCTCTAGTGGTGGCGTTATGAGGTCTACGGTGTCAAACCTATCGATTTTCAGACAGTTTATGAGTTGAATGAAAGCTGAGGAACATACTATGGATGGATGCGATGTGCCCCATGTGGGTAATGCGCTCGCGAAGTGGGGGGGTGTAGCGGGTTCCGATCATATATGCTTACGGTGGGTTACCACATAATTTTGTATATTGGTAGATATGTGACCTTCCTCGATGGCCCTTTGAAATTTTGGAGACCCTATGTTGTCAAGTTCTCGAGCTGCTCTTTCTGCAGTGTCTTGTCAAAATTTTCATTCGAGGCCATCTTGACCCTCAAACTGTCACGCGAAGTGAGGGTGGTATGACGGTTTATTACGCTATATGACACGATATATATGCGATAATTGGTTTGCCGGTTTGGGTTTGTATTTTCAGGTTGACAAACCCGGATACATCCGATATAATTCTTCGCGGATGCCTCTTGGGAGTGTCTAAAGTCATCCTCCCACCATGAACATGACCAGGGGGTCAGTTTAGGGGCTAAAATAATCGTTTTACTTAGGGTTGGGTAACCCACCGTAAGGGGTCCTTACGGTGTGTAAACCCACCTTTCGTAAAATAGGCATTTGGAAGTATCTAAAGTGAGCTGCAACATGATGATGCAGTTTGGCCATAATCACGCTGATGCTGATATTCTGTATAATATACAATCGTACAATACGACAGTGCGCAGCATTCATGTGTGCATCTGTACTGCATCTTAAGCATCCATTTTCTCGTTACGAGTGACGAGTATTGATGAAATATGTGCGCCTTGTTCCTGCATATTGTGAATATAATGCGATCTCTGCGCATATCAAGGTATGGCAAACGCGAGGTCAGAAAGTGCTCGGTAAACGCAGTTTCTAGAATTTAAGATATGGGCGATTTAAACTTTTTCTTAAGTATGGTTAAGTATGGGTGAATTGTGAAGTGTATCGAGCATAACTTCCCTGTTGCGCATTCATTTTTGTGCGGACAAGTTCCTACACGTCTACAATGGTCCTGCGGATATGATAAGCCAATAAAAGAATTTTGCGTTTACCGAGCACTTTTTTACCTCGCGTTTGCCATACCTTGATATGTACAATTCGTCAACAGGACAACAGTGCGATATCTTTATGAACACACCTCGTCGCTTTGGTATTTTTGGTGATATGCTGCGTATGTACAATCGAGCGTCAGTCGTTCTGTGCCAGGGGGCACGACGCCTTAAGCACTTGGGGAGTATAGAGACTCCGTACCGTAGAGTGCTGGCCCGACTCGATATCGATCCGCGATCCGATAGCTCGAGTATGCTCATGAGGCATGTGTGAGATAGAAATGCACATATAGGAGGAACGGGGGAAGATCTCGGCCTGCTGTCAAAAACTAAGAAAAATGTCTTCGGACGTGCACCTAAATCTGGCACTGACCCAGTGATATAATATAAAAAGAAATATGTACCTTTACATAGCTCTCCCAAAAAGACATATGAAATAACATACAGAGTGGCCCTGACCCACGAGTGTGTAGCATAGTGCCTCAGGCACAATTGGTATCCCAGGCGTAGAGATCTGTGTTCCTTACGCAGGTTTCGGTAGATGTGGGCCTGTCGGGTTGTGGGGTATCGCTTCCGCGTTAATTCTGATGTTGGCTCGCGCCCTGCTTGCCCCTTTATTGACGAGGTGGACTACTTGGACTTGCCGTACTTGGGTGGTTGGCGTCGCGCTACAGCCTTGCGTGGTTCCCTCATTTTCTTTTGGTCTCCTGCGTTTAAGATGTAAGATGTCCTTGCTGTTTTTGGCGTTTTTCGCTCGTGTTTCGTATTTTGTTTTTGACTTGAACGTTAGCCGTTGGCAAACGTTAGCTCGTTACTACGGGCGCCTTGCAGGAGGCCTTGTGGGATGGGATGTTCAGCGTTCGCGCTCCCTTACGCCAGGTCGCGCTGTCGCTTGAGATGCGTGTAGATGTTGCGTTTGCTAAGTTGCCCTAAGTGTTTTCCCTTTTTTTCCCTTCTTCCTTCTCCGTTTTATCAGTTGTAGTGTTGGAACTCACTCGTTTCGCTTGTAGTGCGTATTTGCAGTTGGATGTTTACGTATCGTGTTGCGAAGGATGTTCAGTCGGTAAGATCTGTTTGCGAACGTGGTTGCGCTGTTATATAGTATATCAGAAGTGTATATGCTGCACACACTCAAGCCTGTTCTCGTTCTCGCCTGAGCGATAGAGGATACCGCTGTCATCAAGGTCTTAACGACCGGAAGTATGGCACGGCTGTTATTGAACAGTAGCAGCAACGCGCAAGTATATGGTGGGTATGAGTGCAGCAATCTGAAGACCAGAAGTGCGTGCTTGAGCTCAATGCTCCTCATATACTCTAGTGCTCTCACGCATCTCATGCGTTACCGCCATCGAGTTGTGAACTCGAGAGCACTAGGTGAACTTGACGCATCGGCCAGACAATATAGCCATTGATGCTCGCATGCTGTTCAGTGCATGCTAGAAGCGAAGGTGCGTCTTGACAGAACAATTCAGTTCTTGAAGACTTATCTTGCTTCGCCATCTCGATGCCATATACTTGGCCTCTCGATGACAGATGTCACTCACCTTAGGTGGATGACAGTCATTCTGACTGTACATGTCATAGTCGACCGTACTGACTGTCACAGGCATACGAATGCATACAGTAAGTACCCACCTTTAAGGAAATGCTAGGTTAAGGAACCAGCCAGCTTTTCGGGGGGTCCGAAAAATGCGGAAAAGGCTGGGCTGGAAAAAAACATTAAGAGAATGTACCCAAATAAGGAAATGAAGGCTGCTGGATCATTTCGTTAACGGAAATCGTAATGCCATATTAAGGAAACGAAGGCTAGCTGAACATCGGGAAATTCCATTATCATTAAGGAAATTTTAGCTGAAATTAAGGAAATTATAGCTGATATTTCATGAAATTTTGGAAATTTTCAATGGCAAATAAAAGGCCTTTTCTGCACCGCACTTATTATTAAGGATTACGGGCATAACTTTTGATATACTTGGCCATTTTGGCTGCAAAATGAACCACAAATAGCTTTTATGTCGTCGTAGTCTGCCTGGCTGATAATGCCACTTTGTAAGTCAGCATGCAATTCTCGGAGTTCCTGGCGGCTGCTTGGATCCATGCTGAATTTAAGAGAATGCGCTGGCTAAGTCGGTGGTTCCGGTTCCTTAAGAATAATGGATATAAGAGAAGAGGCTGGCTGACACTCGAATCGCGTTTCCTTTTCGTTAGTCATTTCGGTAAGAGGCTGACGCGGGGGTCAGAAAAATACGGAAAAGGCTAGGCTGGCTTCAAAGTCCTGTTTCCTTAAATATGGGTACTTACTGTATACGAAGTTTCAGAGTAATCGAATACGAATCGATATATATCACAACCGGTGATTATTCAATACAGCCCGTGTTACGAAAATGTTTTTATTCTGTAACTAAGCATCCCAGGGAATCGTGTTTCATCACTATATAGCACAGACTGTTCGGCTAGTTTCTCTCGTCACAGAAATCCCTGTTTTTCCCCAACCTGCGCCGCCATAAATGTCATCTCTATCGTCATCTGTCACGGTATCGTACTGACACCGTGGATTCTGTCATAATCGTTCCTAATAATATTACTATCGTTCACGATTCTGCCAGAGCTATAACATTTACTGATTTTGCATTCTTCATCCACGATCTCAGATTCCCTATCATTATTTCCCCCAATAGATGCCGGTAATCTGAATCGGATCCCCCTTCCGTAGGGGTAATTGGCAGTCTATCGTGCCCCCTGGCACAACTCTTCCCCCCTTAGGGGTGGCGTTCTCCTGATGTCTTCCCAGCATCTTCATCACCTGTATTCCTGGTAAATAACCGCTGAAATAAAGCTCTCAGTAACTTAGCAGGTATAGGATATACTGCGTGAGATTTCTGCATCCCCTGCTGATCTGGATGAGGTCCTAGTTGAGCGGTAAGGGGGTGCACTCCAGTGGTGTCGCCCATTTACAAGAACACGGAGTCTGCGAGGTACATTCCCGCAGTGGTACGCTAGGCGGCGCATTAGTCCATGCCCAGCCGAGGCCCTTGGCGGAGGCCCTGGGCAAAGACCCTCGGCAATATGGGAGGGCCGACCCGGGGCCCCCCATACCGCAGGAGTTTGACAACCCGGATGGAAGGGCGGCACTGAAGCGCCTTGACGAGCTACGTGCTCAGGTCAGTAGATCCCTTTCTCTGCTGCAAACTTGGTCACTTTGCCCGGGAAGCACTCTGACCGGCACACAACAACCCTCCTACAGGCACAAAGGGGATGAGAGGAACCTGTGGGCAGCGGGCCAGCATCACGAGGACAGCACCGGCACCACAATGAGCCAGCAAGTACCTAAGCTGAACAGGGGTACAGCTGGGCAGGGATACATGCTGACAGCGTCCAGCCGAAGAGGGCCACTGTGCCAAACCAATCATAGGACGATTAAACACTGTCAGTCATACCGAGAAGTAAATTACTTATTTAGAATAGAACTTGCAACTCTCCTGACTTTTAACCTGGCACCTGTGGGTGACTGTTTAGCATGCCGAGTAATCATGAGCACCGGCTCGAGAGCAAATATCTCCCCACCGCAATTCATGCTCTCCGGGCGCTTGACACCCACGACGGGGAGCACGGCAACCTGTGAGTTCTTGCTGATTACTGTGGCGTGTCTCATGACTGTCAAACTTGTGATGATAGCCTGCCACGGGATAATGCAAGGGAAAGCACAGTCGCCACAGGATGTCCTCGCCCCAAGTGAAGTAGTGAACACGAGGATTCATACTCTGACCCCGAGGCGTTCAGGGTCTGGGTGTGGAGGAACCAAAGGAAGAACACACCCTGGATGCACAAAAGGGGGAAGTGGTACTGGAATGAGGCAGAAAAAGGGGGTAGCCTATTCTATATCAACTACACCAATGGGCGAATTTCCCTCCGCAGGAATTTTGCGGGCAGGAGTAATAATTGCGTTTTCGTTCCGGTAGGCAAATTGCGGGAAGTCAGGGAAGAGCTCAAAGAACGGGACAGAAGTAATGCCGCCCTCAAGCGGGAGACGGCCGCGGAGCAGACCCCCGCCCCTCCTCCTCTCAGCGGTGGGGGGAATGAAGAGCGGCCTCCCTCAAGGGACCCAGAACGAGTCGCGAACCCCGGGGGGGAAGGGGGCCTCTACACAGTAGAAGGTCACGTTTGACCCAACCCCGCCGGAGGAAATGAACCAGCAGAGATTCCTCGCCAGGTTGCTAGCCAGGGATGGAATAGATGACCTGCTTGTAAACGGAAGGTTTACTTACCAGCCACTGTGTGACGGGTCGCACTGGAGGACCCTCTTCTTCGACCAGCAGGCAGATGAAAGGGGAAAGACTCAGGTGCACCTGTTTGACCCCTATGGACCTGACCCGAAGGAAGGGGCGAGGGGACACAATGAGCTGCTGGCTGCCACCAAGGCGTGGGCGGACAGGAGGACGAGACAAGGGAACCACACGGAGGTCACGTGCACCAAACTCCGCACTCAGCACGATAGCTGTCAGTCTGGGGTGTGGGCAGCGGTAATGGTGGCAGCGTGGTGTGAGTGGACAAAATCCCCGGAGAGGTCCACCTGGCCAAGGGCGGCGCATCAAGCCGCTGGGGGCACTGGGAAAGCAGTCAACGCCAGGGTGGCGAAACAGCACAGGATTTCCATGCAGCTGGCAGCCCAACAGGAGACACACGCTGACAGCCCGGCCGACTTCCCGCGCGGGAGTGGCAGAGTACCCGGCAGAAGAGCGGTGCTCCGTCCACTACAGCAGGTGTCGGGAAATAGAAATGCACAGGTCCAGCCGACGCGACAACAGCAGGCAGGAACAAGGACCATACTAGGCAGCTGGGGCAATGCCAAACAAGGTCCCGAGAACAACTTGAAACCCAAGGACAAAGAGAATCGGGCACCCCCACCAGATGCCGGGGAAGCAGGCAGGTCATCCCTAATGACCTGGAATATCAGGGGAAGCGACCATGCCGATTTCGACCTCGCCAGGTGCTGCGAGAAACACCAACCAGATGTGTTGGTGCTCACGGAGACAAAGGCGGCGGGCCCCATGGGCCCGAGAAAGCTCCAAGGGTTAGGCTACAGCGCCTGGCACTCAGCACCATGCCAGCACCATGCCATGGTACTCGGAGAAGGGGCGAGATGGCACCTCGCACGTGGGGGTCCTCGCCCTTAGGCGCCCTTATGATAGGGCAGACGTGCGCACTAATCGTGAGGTCCCCGGGTATGCGAGGGTATGCGGCATGTACCAGGCACACTCCTGATATCTTATACATATTTTTCTCCTTATTATCCTTTCTTTTCTTTTATCTTCTTTCTTTTCTTTTTATGTTTTCTATTGTTTTTGGTGTATCACATAGGCTTCTAGCCTTATATTCCACTGTTTAATTGCATGACATATACTGGCTATACAGCCTAGCAATACTATCACTTTTCGATATAATGTATGGTCGCAAACCTATAACATCTATATCCTTATGTTCAGTCTTGGCATCATGCCCAATCCTAACACGTAAAACTTGTACAATTCTTTCACTTGGTCAACACTCACTGAGGTTCACTTTTCCCAAGCTTCCCCTTTCATCATGTTGCTCTTTAACTCACTAGCAGGATTCCTAGATTGACATCTGTCATCGGCCAATTACCAGCAGCCCATGCCTGATTCTGTTACTTCTCCACCAATCATCAGGCAGATCATGATACTTGTATTGCCATTGCAGATCTTCTCCTGGAATCTACCATGAATCATTTCATTACAGATCTTCTCCTGAAATCTGCTTTGTCATCGATTATTTTCCCCACTCGCTCACTTATGTGAATATCCGATAATTCCCCATTATTCGCGAGTGGGGCATGCTCGGGGCATACCCATGGGGCATACGCCTCGGGGCATACCCATGGGGCATACGCCTCGGGGCATACCCATGGGGCATACGCCTCGGGGCATACCCATGGGGCATACGCCTCGGGGCATACCCATGGGGCATACGCCTCGGGGCATACCCATGGGGCATACGCCTCGGGGCATACCCATGGGGCATACGCCTCGGGGCATAGCCATGGGGCATACGCCTCGGGGCATACCCATGGGGCATACGCCTCGGGGCATACCCATGGGGCATACGCCTCGGGGCATACCCATGGGGCATACGCCTCAGGGCATACCCATGGGGCATACGCCTCGGGGCATACCCATGGGGCATACGCCTCGGGGCATACCCATGGGGCATACGCCTCGGGGCATACCCATGGGGCATACGCCTCGGGGCATACCCATGGGGCATACGCCTCGGGGCATACCCATGAGGCATACGCCTCGGGGCATACCCATGGGGCATACGCCTTGGGGCATAGCCCTGAGCTGTCCGTGCCTCCCGGTACAACTCCTCCCCCCTCAAGAGCGGCCTATCTCCCGATGCCGCTCCCGGTGTCGTCAGGTATCAAACTCCCCGAACCGAAGATGGTGGAAGAGATGACGCAACAGCGGAGCCGGTACTGGGTACACGGCGTGAGCATCTCGCGCTCCTGGTTGCTGTGAAGACGATGGCCCAAGCTGAGCAGTTTCAGGGTGCCCTCCGGTGGCCCATTTACATGCGCAAGGTGTCCGCGAGGTGCACTCCAGCAATGGCGTTGGTGGAGGTGAGCTAGTCCAGATACACGTTGGTTTACGATATCGCTCCCCATACTTACAGTAGGTGCAAAAAAGAGGCTGTGGCAGTTCACGAACCACTGACCGCAACCGCAGTGCATTCAGGTATCTTCCTTCAGGATTTTCAAGAAACCAGTGCTTGGGCTTCAGGTACTCAATAGCATCCAGGGTGCATTTCACACTCTTGTCTGCTCCTTCCAGATCAGGAGGTCCTCCCGTAGTGCGCGCCTGACTGTACTGGGTACATGGAGGGCTGGCCCAGATGACATCAAAGAATCCCGGTGGGTACTGAGTGGGGTCCCAGTCCTCCATTGATGCGAGATGGTCGGGTTGCCATCGTGGGTCGTTGTCGAGCGTAACCACCGAGGCAGACGGAAAGCACTTTGCAAACTCTCTTTCCACCGATCCGGTTCCGCTGAACAACACCAAGATTCTCACTGGCCGGGTCTTTCGCTCTTCAAGGTCGGTGATCACCACTAGCTCTCCGTTCTCCAAGATTTCCACCCGCTCCCACGGCAGACAGAAGTCTTCCGGTGGAGAATCCACTTCCGGGACGTCGCATTGATGTTCCATTAGCTGGGATAAAGTGACACCAAGGTGAACGGGCTGTCGCTGTTGACGTTGACGTCGGCCATGCTCAACGGACTTCAGCATGTCTGCCTGCATGCCCAACCGCCGTGCCTCGAACTCCTTGAGCTGCTGATTCTCCCCGCCTCTGTCCATCTTGTCTCTGGAGCGCCACTGGTCGTGAGCTGCCGAGTAGCCCGTCCAGCGTACCTTCCATTCCTCCACTGACTTACCCTTGACCATGCGTACACGATACGCTAGAATTTTGTCCACGTGAGCTTCCGCTTGCCCATCTACCATTACCGGGTCAGGTACAGGCAGTTGTGCTCGAGATGCAAACTCATCCATGCCGGAAACGTATGGCTTCAGGCGGTGCTGTGCGAACACGTCGTGAATGCGCCAATGCGGTGGTAGAGCCAACCGATAAGCCACCGGTGCCCCGCGGTCCGCCTCCGCCGGCTCCGCCTGCAAATCGCTGTAGAAGCACTCCACGACAGTTACAGGTCCGTGCCAACGCTTGCCGAGCTTCCGGCACATCGCACGGTCCATCACCTTCTCCGTCGGGTGACGAGCCTCGATCCATACCAGATCCCCCACTGCGTACCTATGCTGCTTGTGACGCCGGTCGAACTGCTCCCGCTGGCGCTGCTGAGCCAACTCAAGGCGGCCACGCGCGTCCCGAAACTGCGACGAAAACTTCACAGCCATCTCATGGGCGGTACCCACCCCCCCTTTTCGTCGCGCAGAGCCAGGGAGAGTCGCAGCCTCCAGGAACATGTCCAGCTGAGACATCGGAGATACCCCGCAGCATAGCTCAAAGGGAGTGAATCTTGTGACGTCACTACGCGAGTCGTTGATAGCAAACTCCACGTTTGTCATGTAGAGGTCCCAGTCATCCGGATTGGCACCCACGAACGAGCGCAACATGTCCTCGACCACCCTGTTGGTGTGTTCCGCCTGCCCGTCTGAACGAGGGTTGTACGGAGTGGTAGAAGCCACCCGCACCCCCATAAGTCTCATTAGCTCACGCCAGAACGAGTCTTGGAACCTGGGGTCACGGTCACATACAATCTTCATGGGGGCTCCATGCTGCCTCCAGACCACGTCGAAGTAGATGCGGGCCACCGTCTGCGCAGAGCTGTCCCCAAAGTTCATGGGCATAAGGTGTACCATTTTGCTCGGCTTGCACGTAAAGGTGACGAAGGCGTCATTCCCCTGGGCGGTGAGCGGCAACCCTGTAACGAAGTCCACGCTCACATCTTGCCAGTTGCGTTGAGGAATAGCGTGCGGATTCAACAATCCATCGGGGTAGGATGCCCGGGGACGAACTGCTTGACACGTAGGGCATGAGGCCACCCACCCTGCCACGTCTTCGGAGGCATTTTTCCACCAGAACCTGCGTAGAACTCTTTCCAGCGTTTTCTCCCGGCCAGTGTGACCTGCAGCGGTGGAGTCGTGGGCATCCTTGAAGACCACCTCTCGCAAGGGAGAGTCTTCGCCGAGGACCAACTGGTACCGTCCCGCGGTTACACGCCACAGCACGTTCCCGACGATGCGGAAGTCCCTCGTGGCATGGTGCGGAGCCGCAAGGATGTTATCCCGCAGCTGCTGAAGGGGACCGGCACGTGCGTACTCACCGTTTAGGGACTCCAGGAATGTAACTTCCGTGGGGAGGCTCGAAGCATCGCGGGTCTTAGCAGCCTTACCCTGTCGCACTATCGGAGGCGCCACCCGGGGATGCCGCACTCTTGGCGCTAGCTGTCGGGTGGGGGGAGCATGCACCACTAGCACGGGCCACGGAAGGTCGTGGAGTACACCGTCAGGAGTTTCGAACAGCTGGGTGGGCACTCCTCGTTCGTCATGAGTAGGTATCACTTCCACCAGCCATCCTGAAGAGTCGCCTCCATTGAGGCATGCGAGCCTGGATGTCCGGTAGAAGGAACACTGCCGAGGTATGCGCGGGGTCCTGCCGCCATTCATCTACATACTTGCGCAGCACTGCCTCGATGGAGATATGACTGCTGGAGTATGGGGGATTACACCAGACGTGCTTTCCCCTCCACTGCTGTCGCAGACAATCAGTCCAGTATGCGTCTACTTGACGGTTCCGTCCACCCAGGTCACAACACGCGTCAACATCGAAGCTGCCGAACTGTCGTTGGAGGCGCTCAAAGACCTCCTTGCGCACCTTCCAATCCTGCCGATCGGCTGGCTGTTTGGTGGCTCGACCAGACGGCTGAGTTGGCTGCTTAGGACCTCGGAAATCCGTAGCAGGCGGTGTCGAGGTTTTCGGCTTGGTGGAAGGAGTCGTCGTAGCAGTGGTTCGTCGCAGCCGAGCACTACGGCGCAACACTGGATCGGTTCCCGGGGTGTTCGCTTCCTGCCGGCGCTTTCCAGATTCGGACAAATCAGTGAAGTAGTCGGTGGGGGCTCGCAGCATTAGTTCCTCTCCAGCGGGTGCACACTTAGGCGAGCTAGTTGCATGCCCAGACTGGCACGTTGCATGCCCCGCATGCCCCGCATGCCCCGCATGCCCCGGCTTATGCCCCGGGGCATACCCCACTGCATGCCCCACTGAGCTGGCTGCATGCTCAGTCGGCTGTGTTGCATGCCCCGCATGCCCCGCATGCCCCGGCTTATGCCCCGGGGCATACCCCACTGCATGCCCCACTGAGCTGGCTGCATGCTCAGTCGGCTGTGTTGCATGCCCCGCATGCCCCGTATGCCCCGGCGCATGCCCCGCTGCATGCCCCACTGAGCTGGCAGTATGCTTAGCCGAGCCGGTTGCGTGACAGGGCGCGCTACCAGCCTGGAGCAGGCTCTCCAGGGCCCGCTCCGCCACCTGAAGTGTCTCCACGCCATCCATCCATGATTCCATGGTGGCCACCCATCCTGGTACAGGGGGTGGCGGGTGGTCTTCAAAGATCTCGTCGGCATCCAGCACGGAGAGTGGGTCCTTGGGGAGGTCCGTCTCCTTGTCTACGACACCGGCCTCCTTGAGCCCTTCTCGCGGGTCCTTGGTCACGTAGTCAGGTCGGCGAGATAGCGCATCGGGGACCAGAAGAAGAGCTCCTTTGACGTACTCCATTCGTGGGACACCAACTTCCACCAGGTCCATGTACCACCGTGCCTGTCGTCGGCTAAGTTCTCGTCCCGGGGACATTAGCCATTCCAGGGGGCGATGGTCACCTTGTAACCGGAAGTCGGAGGAGAACAGGTAGTGCCTCCAGATGATGACGGTGGTGCAATGGTGCAACGCGCAGAGCTCCCTTTATTTCGCCGGTACAGTATGGTAATTCTGTTCCACCGCAGAAAACTGCCGACTGTCGTAGGCTATCACCCTCATACCGTC
>LGRX02025858.1:0-26930 GCA_001247695.2 Cymbomonas tetramitiformis | reverse complement strand
CGTCCTTAAGCTTTCCAAGATGTCTATGTTTGATAACCATATTGCTGAGCTTACTCGATGGTCTCATCATGTCGGTGTCTTGTGTATCATCAAAGAAGGCAGCAATGACTGGCCGTTTGCCACCATACTTGTGTTGTGGAGGAAGTATATTACCATTCTCGTCCCCAAATTCCAACATCAATTCACCGGGAATCTCATACACACTGATATTATGATTGTTTAACATTTTCATTAACTTCTTGTACCTTTCCATTTTCTCTTGATATTCATCGTACTCTTGAGCTTCGGTATCAAGGATACCTTCAATCTGTTGGGGGACATCGATGGTAGGCTCTAATACATCACCTTCATCAAGCGGTAAGTCTTTGTAATAATGCATGTTGTTATGATAGGTGGGAGATACGAGTATGAGTCGGTCTAAAGCATTGTTTTGTTTCATCAATCGTAATAGGTGTGTAAGACTACAAGATTTGCCCGTTCCACGTTTCGCACAGGCCAAGATGACACCATGCAAATTTATAAAATCGTCACTTGTGTCTATCGGAAACGCTGAACTCGTTGGTACTTGAATATCATATGATTTATCTTTGAGTTTCTGAAACTGCATATACTATAACGATAGAAATAGACTGTTGTACGCTTTGTCGTAATGAGGATGTAATTCTGCATCTTTCTTACGAGGTGGTGATTGAGATGCAACTCGGCTTTGCTTTCGTCTAGTAGACTTCCTAACGATCACTTCAGGCTCTTCTTCCGATTGAGAGCTATCAGATTCAACGATGACAACCTGCTTTTTCGGTTTCTTCTTAGGGGCTTTTGGTTTCTTGACAACGATATGTTCCACTTCTGGTTCGGGTTCGGGTTCGGAATCTGGCTGAGGTTCTGGCTGAGGAGATTTTGTCGTTGCCTTCTTAATCGTTTCTTGTGCGTCGGCAACTTTTTGAGATTCCTTAAGTTGTTCGGCCATCTTGACATCTTGTTTTTGTTTGGCTTTGGCTTGGCGAGTGGCAAGTGCTTTCTCTCTCATCAATCGTAGGCGTTCAAGTGTATCTGGGTCGGTAATTTTCTGACCTTTAACTGGCATTAAGTAACTATAAGATACCCTAAGAAATAAAATTTCTTGATCTGACCTAAGACAATCGCTAATACGTTAAATGTTGTCAATATTGAATTATATTATATATATTACTGATCGGGAAACATTTTGCGTGATTTTATATTAGTATAATATATACATGACCAAGGAGGCTTGGATTACAAAACTAAGGCAATGTGCTCAAGAATATAGACAAGAACACGGAATCAAAAAGAAGGGTAAGATGACACAAGGATATAAATTGAAAAGCTTGCGTGGTCGTCCGGTCGTTAAAAAGCCGAAGGCAAAAAGTAGAACCGTCTTAGACCATGGTACTCCATCAGGACAACCGGTGTATCAACAGCCCGTCAAAGATGCTGCTTTGCCGACCAAAGCACCTCGTAGGATAGCTCCTATCATGGTAGCACCGTTAGACAAAACGAGCACTGGTACAATAACGGGTGACCCAGTATTTCAACGATCTAATGCAGAATATACGGGTGTTGGCAATTATCGTAAAGCCGTTGATAATATTGAAAAGCGTATCAAAATGAAAAAACAAATGAGGCGTGAAAAACGCCGAGCAGCGGACGTCACAAAAATATAATTTATATAGTATAGGAAGATGCCCCCCAAATCCAAACGGAAACAAAATCCTATGGCTCGGCATAAGCTTACCGCTGACCATTGGGAAGACTTACAAGGTAGAAATCTCACCGGTGACGATCAAACGAAAGCCATACGTGATTACAAGAAGAAGTATCGAAAATCAAAAGATAAGGTTGAAAAAGTTACAAGACGACAGTGGACCAAGCAAAATAAGAAGCCTGCCAAAGAACAAAGTAGACTTGATGAAATCAATAAGTATACCGTCGGAGATTCAAAAAGACATATCAAGAAATTCAGTACCGATGTTGAAAAACTTAAGGTTCCCTTTACAACGTTTCTTGAAAGAGCTGGTCCCGATGGTAGCAGTCTAAACTATTGGTTACCGGAGAAGACAAAAGGAGTTGAGCAAGTATCAATGAGAGCGGTGTTCGAGGATGGGACCACATCAAAATGGGTCAAAGGTTCAGATCGCCAAGATGTGATGATGAAATTTGAAGAGATGTTACAAAGTCCAAAAGGCGGAGACAGTTCGAAAAAGTCTGTAGAAGTTGCCAAAGACATTGAAGTTGAGTACTATTCTTCTAAACCACCAGAAGGTAAAGGCTCTCGTTGCATGGCAGCTCCGAAGAATGGTGTAGATTTACGACTGAAGCAATGTGTGATTAAGATTGAATCCCGCAACAATTGTGGTATTAAATCTTTGGAACTTTTACATAGGAAACGAAAATTAGATAAGATGTTGAGTGATAATCTCATAAAAAAAAATCAATATGAAAACAAATGGAAGCAACTCAAAAGAGATGCTAGCAATCATAGAGGCAATATTACAACGATATCTAATCAGCTGCGTTTGAAATTGTTTCCGAAAAAGGATGAAAATGGAATCAATATAGAAGACTTTTCTATTTTAGAAAAACATTATGAAATTAACATATTTGTGTGGGGTATCACTGAAAGACTTGGCGGTGATCCAATCATGTATTACCCGCCGTACTTTAACGAACACAATGACTATTCAAGTTATAATGATAGTTATCACATACTCTTACATGACAATCACTATGAACCGATTACACGTATCGATTGTTTTCGAGGCAAGACTTATCGACCATCGTGTCCACAATGCAAGTCTCAAAGATGTATCTTTGCAAACAAAGAAACACGATTAACACCTGGAAACAAACAATGGCATCATTGTGAAATTTGCAATCGTAAGTTCATGAATCAGGACTGCTACAATCTTCATACCGACCTGATAACATGTGATAAGGTTCACAAATGTAAGACGTGCAATGTTATATTTAATCCCAATGAGAAACATATATGTGGATACAAGTCATGTCCTAATTGTAAGATCGTTTGTAATGTGCATGAGCATAAGTGTTACATGACAAAGGTTCAACCGAAACCCATATTGGACTATAAAACCATTGTTTGTTTTGATTTTGAAACAATGAATGACAACGGCAGATTGATTGTTAATCATTGCGAAAGTCAATATCACGATGGTTCATTTGTAATTCACAAAACAATAGATGACTTTCTGGAATGGGTATATCTCAAAAAACATGATAATCATACCTTCGTTGCTCATTGCGGTTCAAAATTCGATTTTAGATTAATCGTCGAACATATCATCAATGTACAACGAAAACCTCCACAAGATATATTATATACAGGTGCAGACATTCTATGTATGAGGATTGGAAATGTAAGATTTATTGATTCATATATGTTTATGACAAGACCATTGCATTCCCTTCCGGAAATGTTCGGCTTTGAACATGAAATCACGAAGGGATATTATCCACATCTTTTCAATACAAAAGAGAACGAACACTACATGGGTCTTTATCCCGATATCAAATATTACAATCCAGAAATCTTACAACCCGAAGCTTATACAAAGTTATATCATTGGTGGTTTGAAAAAAAGAGTAAATGTTGTATTTTTGAACATCCAAAAGAGCTTGCGAGATATTGTCACGATGATGTTACAATTCTTCGACGAGCTGTCTTCGATTTCAGAGATTGTTTTCTGAAGATTACCGATAGCAAATTTGACCCCTTCAGTTATCTGACATTAGCACAACTTGCTGTCAACATATGGCGACATGAATGTATGCCGGAGAATTCTGTGGGTATACTACAATCACTGACCAAATCTCAGAATGCCTCTATCAAAGAGAATCAATGGTTAGATTATATAGTACACACAACGTCGGCGAAGCTTGTCATAGATTTGGATGGTAAACGGAATTATAAACTCAAAGATTTACATATGTATGTTGATGGTTATGATAAGGATACAAACACCGTTTATGAATTTCTTGGTAGTTGGTTTCACGCCGATTTGAAGAAGTATCACAAAGATGATATTCAGTATCAACAAGGTCGGCGATCGGGCATGACATTTGGCGAAGTTAATCGACAAACCATGAAACGATTAGAGGACATCAAGGCAGCTGGCTACAATCTTGTATATATATGGGAATCGGACTGGGATTCACAAGTTGCTCAATTGAAAACTTCACATGTTGGAAATGCATTCTTAGATAGACAAAAGTTAGCTTCTCCCATTCATGATAGAGACTCCTATCATGGAGCCAGAGTTGATTTAGGCAAGTTGTTTTATAAATGCAAAGACGATGAATATATCAGATATCAAGATTTCAATTCTATGTATCCTTCGGTAATGAAGACCAAACAGTTCCCGAAGGGTCACCCCGAGATAATCAGAGATGTCAAATCCCTTGATATTCATGGATACTTTGGATTGATTAAGTGTAAGATACTACCAAATAAACATTTGAAGTTTGGTGTGCTACCACACGTGACCAACAAATTAATCTTTCCGTTGTATGAAATGGTCGGAACATGGACCACGGTAGAATTGCAGAAGGCTATTGAAAAGGGATATGAGATTCTTGACATCTATGAAATTAAACATTGGAAGGAGACTACAACTGATTTGTTCGGTGCATACATTGATAAGTTTTTGAAACTTAAGACTGAATCATCGGGACCGCCCGAGGGTGACATCGATACATTCATAAAAGACTTTGAATTTCATGAAGGTATCAAGTTAGACAAACGAAACATCAAATACAATCCAGGTATGAGACAAGTTGCCAAAGATATGCAAAATATATTATATGGAAAACTCGGTGAACGATCCAATAAAGCTAAAAGTAAGGTCATTCAGAACCCAGGTGAGTTCTACAATACAATCAGTAATAAAAGGTACGATTGTAAATATGAGTTTATTGGATCTGAAGAGAATGAAATGGTATTGATGAATTTTACCGAGAATTCTGATGTGTATGCCGATACAAGGTTTTCAACGAACGAGGTGTTGGCCGCGTTCATAACCAGCTATGGACGATTGAAATTGTACGAGCTGATAGAAGCCACCGGGTTCTCAAACGTATTATACTTTGATACTGATTCTATTATATATATAGAAACAAAAGAGAATCATCATATATATCACGGTACTGGTTATAGACAGCCATGGTTAGGTTATCTTAAGTGTGAGCTTCAAGGATTGGAAAAAGAACATGGTAAGTGTATTGAATTCCTGAGCACCGGACCAAAGTCATACAGCCTGAAGTTCGCCGATGAATATTGTATGACCAAGATAAAAGGTTTCTCTTTGAGTACTGAAAACTTAGAACATATCAATCATGATGTTATGAAAAATATGATTCTAAATCAAAGGAACGACCCAGTCAAAATGAGTAACCTTGTTATCAGACATCAATCAAAAAGCAACAATCACAGATTGTTGCCATTAGGGTTAGAAGTCAGATCGGAATCCAAGACATTTAATTTCAGTTATGACAAAGGAAACATTGATTGGACGACATGGGACATTTTGCCATTGTCGTAAAAGCGGTAAATGTTTCCAAAACACTAATATATATAATATAATTCAATTCTGGCAACATTTAACGCTACCATAATAATCGATCTGCATAGTATCCATTGCTACCGACGACATTGCGGTCTTTCTTGTGTCTAATTTTGTACAACCGACGTCGTTCATCGGCATACTCTTTACCCTTAGTGGCCATGTATGTAGGGTAATCAGAAGCACCTCGCTGTCCGACCTGAGCGATCAATTTACCATCCTTGAAAACATCAATCTTTTTGCTTTGATTATTTGATGGGCTGATCTTAACACCGAGTTTCCGTGCTTGACTTTTTGTGTAAGCTTTGATTTGATAAGTCATTGTATACTATATGTAACACTATTATATAGTATGACAAGTAAACCGATATCTGAGAGTAGACTTCAAGAATTATACCTGGACCCAAAGTTTGGTCAATCTAGTGCCAATGCATTTACCAAGAAGCTTAAAGCACAAGGTTACAAGGTTACAGAATCTCAGGTCAAGAATGCCATTTCCAAAACAGAAACATCTCAAGTATTATCACAACCTAAAAGGGTATCTCGTAAGGATTATTTTCCGACGTATGGGCCAGTCAATAAGGTCTCTATACAAGCCGATTTGGCTTTTATACCGAAAGATAAGTCGGTGAACAAAGGATATGCCGTTCTTCTAACTGCGGTTAACGTTAATACTAACAAAGCGTATGCAATCGCTTTGAAATCCAAAACCGTCAGAGATAAGAACAATAAAAGACAAGAGGATGTGGAGGGCATCGTTCCTGCCATGAAACGATTGATAAGCGAAACCAAAATGGACACTCTTAGTACAGACTTAGGCAGCGAGTTCACGAACAAACCCGTGCAAGCATTGTTGAAAGAGAAAGGAATCAAACATTACACGTCTCAAAAAGAGGACCACACTCGGCAAGGTAAAATTGAAAGATTCAACAAAACTTTAAAACGAAGATTTAATTTCAACGAGGCGAGAACCGGTAAAAATAATTGGGTTGACTATTTGGACTCTATCGTCGAAAACTATAATGAAACGGTAAACCAAGGTAATATCAATGATACCCCTCCCGATGACATGAATAAGAATCGTGTTATCAGAAGTGTCTTGTTGAAACGCAATCAAACTGCCAAACTATTACAAAAATTAGATATCAAGCCCGGTGATCGAGTTCGATTGCGTGTGACCAAGAAGACATTTGATAAAGAGAGTCAAACATGGTCTTCGCAGGTGTATAAAGTGCGAAGTAGAAAGGGTTTGTCGTTCGTGATAGAGGACGGTGACGGTGATACCTTAAGCCGACAATACAAACCAAGAGAACTGAAAGAGGTTCAAGGACCTGTTTCCAAACCATCCAAAGAAACTCGTGGGACCAAGACTGACAGTGAAAGCAAGCAGGCCGCAAAATCGGAGCGTGCATTGAAGAAAGAGGGTATAGAAGGTAATACTGCTTCCAAGACATCTAGAAACTATGACAACTATGAAGTTAATGTGTTCATTAGCGATAAGAAATCGCCAAACTATCAAAAGACTTTGAAAGGATATCTTAAACTCAATCGATCAAGGAAAAGTAAACGTAAGTATCAGTTGATATTCTATGACAAATCGGAAGAGGATGAGTTCGTTGATATTCCTGACCCTGAAATTAAGTTGTTAAAAAAAAGAAAATCATAGGTAATATATATGAAACCATATTGCGGGTTTAAAGATAAACCCCCGAAAGGAAGAACTCTCGGTGCCCGGAGATATTGCAAATCAAGAAATCAATTACGCCGTTTTGGTCGTATAGCAGTCGTGGCTCCAAATAATCATGCACCAGGCAATCACAATCCCGGACCGAGCAATAATACATAACGGTTTTTTTCTACATTACTTTAATGAGAACAATATTGACCGATGAGGTCGGAAGACGCAATTGTATGAAAATGATGGGAATTGCCAACGGGTCAAGTGCAGATACGCTGTTCCGAGGATATGGAAAACTCGCTAAAAGCAACTACGTAATAACGATGCCGAGTCAAAACAGTGCGGTATTCTACAATAGTTTGAGAGATTCAATCATAAGAACGGAGCCATTAGTGAGAGACATTCAGGACTATAGCAGTGATATTGATACAACCATACCCAATTCTATGATGACAATGTTAAATCCAATGATGACAATGACACAAGACGATATCGATAATCAAGCGTTAAGGCGTATTGAGGAAGACGCTCAAGAACGAAACGCCATTCTCGCACAAGCAGCCAAACAACTATCCACTCCTGAAGCTGGACCGTCAAGGAACGTTGGTCCTCTTCGAAATCTTCGTGCCGAACTTCGAGACACGATGCAGGTAAGAGAAATATCATCGCCGAGAATATTTGGCACACAAGCATCCACAAGGGTAACAACTCGAAGTCAAGTGCCACCTTCATCACCTTTAACTCCCAAACTCTAACTCCCAAATCTAACTCCCAAATCAAAAACTCCTTAATAGTAATGCAAGTTCCTTGTAATCAAAGCTATCAATCGAACGTTTATTGTAGGCCATCGAGCAGTTCATCATTGTTTAGTAGTAATGATACACAATCATCATATCGCAGTGCCTTTGGCAATAGTAATGCACCTTTCAAATCTATGGTCACAGTCAAGAGTAAACCAATCATGAAACCTGACGATGTTGACAGGTATGCACAAAGAGACACCTCAAAATTGCTAAATGCTCTCAGTCAAGACGCAGTGAAATTTCCGAGTACCGCTCTAAACAAAGTATTTGGTCCTAACATTACATCTAGGGACAATCCTACACAAACAAGGTATGCACGGGCATCAGATGTCTCTTATGCTTATAGTTATGGTGATAAAGCACGTTTAAAGGGTATCATGAGAGGACTTCCTGGTTATTACGTAGATCAAAGTTTGTCGGGCAGAAATTCTACAACGTTGGTCAATCCTAAAAGTCAAGACGTCATTATTGCATATCGAGGCTCTGATGCAGAATTTGGAAGTCTGAACACTCTTGCCCAGGACATCTCACGTGGACAAAACGTAGAAGATTGGTATGTAAATCTTTTGACATTGATGAAACAACAACGTAGCACATCAAGATATCAAGAAGCACAACAACGATTTGACGATGTCAAAAGTAAATACGGTGGCTATAAGCTATCGGTCACCGGACACTCTAACGGCGGTGGTCAAAGCAATTACATATCGGAAGTTAACAACGTAGAAGGGCATCATTTTAACCCAGCAATAAATCCTTTGCAAGAACCGATGAACACTCCGACCGAAAAGCAAGTATTATACTCAACTGAAGGTGATCTGATATCCTTGCCGGCACGATTGAAGCCACATCCCAACAGCAATTATGATATCGTACATGTCAATCCAAAGGTAGGTACGGAAAACAATTTGACAAAATTGCATAGCGTGGAACAAATGTACTCAGATACACCGGAGTCTACGCGAGTCAGTACAGCAAGGTCTCGTTACGGCTTCGCCAACGCCATGACAGGTTCGGCGGTGGGAGGGTACCTTGGATATTACACACCGACTGACACCAACGACGAACGTATCTTTAGGACCACTCAAGGTTTATTAGAACCAATCTTATTATCAGAAACTCCAAATGTAAACTTCACAGATTTAATGAATGTAATGGGTGTTAAAGAAAGCTTGGGCGAGAAGAATTACATACGTGAAAAATTGGGACTGAATCCTATAGAACAAAAACCGTTAACGGAAGTGCCGGTCTATGACCCAATCACGGAGATGATACGCCAAGCCACTGGTCGTGCTGATCAAGATAGGGAATTGTTTGAACGACAATCGGAAATACGTTGAATGTTGCCAAATCAGTAATATGTTATATATATTCCATAATTGGAAACATTTACCGTTTTTTATATGTGTGTTATTATAAATGGATCGCAAAGAAATGATACGACTGGCTAAAGTTCAATATCCCGATATTAAAGAAGCTCATATGGAACTCCTCGTTGATGATTATATCAAACGTCCAGACTATTACGATGATTTGTACAACGGCAATATTCAGGAACCGAAACCTTTAGACAGAGATACTGTTGATTCCATCGGCAACAATGTGCACATTGTTGCAGGAAAAGATAATTGTTATATTAATATAGATGAGCGTAATTAGCACAAGAACGCTATTCTTGTCTTCCGAAGACAACAGCAATGGAGACGCACGTGTTTTGCAAATGAACATACCCACTCAGCTGATAAGTTACCGAGCACAAACCAAACTGAGATTAACTTTGAATACTTTCTCTTGTGCAAAAACATGGTATAGTATCAACGAGACCAATGGCATCTTCTATGTGGGTGACACGGTAAATAATACTTTAACCGAAGTGAAAATACGTTATGCAAATTATACAGAGTTAAGTCAAATTACATCTTTGTTAGAAACTGAATTAATGAAGGCCATCGCTGGATCCATCACTTCAGTAACCGTCACTTACGATGGCGGAAGCGGAAATGTTCAAAATTTCGAAAACAAATTTCGTATAACATTAACACCAGCTCAGCCCACTATCAAACTCGTAGCATTTAGCGTTAGCGGTGATTTCAACGCTATACCTGGGTCTCCTTTAGACACCGCCTTAAATACCTCAGTTTCCAGAGCAGGCAAATACAACGATTCCGACCAAGTACTCGGTGGTCGTGTTAACCGCAGTACGGCAGGTATGAGTACAGTGTCTCAGCTCTTAGACTTGTTTGATTCAAATGGTTTATCACCTGAACAAAGAGATTCAATATACCCTTGCAACATTCAAACCAACGACGCCTTGTACCTTAGGGTCACATCGTTACCAACACACAATATTGAATCAACCAATCTTTCTACTTTTACAAACAATAACGAAATGATCAGTTCTGATATCTGGGCGAAAATACTATTGCCTAGTGACACGACGACAGATTTCATAAGATACATAGATCCAAACGACAACTTTGTTATTGAAGTGTCTGGGTCTCAATTTACTTCATTTAGAATCACACTTACAGATTCTAAAGCAAGATTAATCACATTGGCCTCTCCGACCCAAGCATCAGACGGCAGTATTAACTATTCATTAAGCATTAAGGTTGAAGAATTAGCACCTGCTGGTCTCTCAGATATTTTATAATCTTTATAATATATATACAAAAATGAGCCTCCCCATGTCATTGGCCTACGGCTTATCGAAAATGAACTCGTATTCCACCAATTACTTCAGATTGGAAACCACTAATCTTACTAAAGCATCGAGGTATTCAACTATAACTTTGAATCTGCCTGTCAATTCCATCGTTAATATGAAAAGTCTCAGTATGCATTGCAAAGGTTCGTGCAAAACTCCTATACCATATACAGACACTACAGCTAAAAATTTAATTGTTACGCTTCCCAACGGGTTGGAAAAGCTCATCTCTAGGTGTGAGGTGTTCGCAGGAGGGCAGCAATTGACCACTGGTTTTCAATCTTACAGCACGGTAGCAACCGTTCTCGACACTATCAAAACAACACTCAGTAAAGAAATGACTTATCAACGTGTTCTCAAAAATCAAGAAATCAATGTTGCTGACAATTTCTATGCCACATCACGTCCGTACATCTTGAATACCTGGCTCAGCATATTAGGAGAAGCAGAACCTTCATACATTGATACAAGTCTTCTTCCTCCAGTTCAAATCAGATTGTATTTGCATGGGCCTGAGGTGTTAGGAGCGTTTGTCCAAGGTAGTCCACCTGAAGTCGATCTCACGGAAAAAGCCCAACAGACTTTAATATCACAAGGGGACTTTTTATTAGACGACCTTTACTTTACCGTAGAAACAATCACTTTCAGTTCAGGTGTCTACGATGCCGCCGTGGAATCAAAATTGCGTGACGGTTTTTTGGAAATTCCGTATAAGAACTATTTTTCATTTTTTGAAGGGGCCTCTACGATGGACAAATCAACAAGGTTCTCTTTGAGTTCACAGTGTATTGATAACATATATGCTGTTCAACGCCCAGGGGATTATCGGGATAAACCTTTAGGACTTATCAAATTGGAAAACACCTGTGGTACATCTTACCTCCCGTCTTACTTTAGATTTTCAGCTGGTCATTTAGGTGCTCTACAATTTAACTTGAATAACCTGTTCGTTCCTAACTATCGAGTCGACCCTCTTGCAGCGTTCAATCTGCTCTGTATCGGTAAAGCGGACAACTACGGTACGCTATCGGGTTGTAAGATTAACAGTTATGAAGATTGGCTCAATAATCAGTTCATTCCTATGGTACGTTTGAATCTCCCCTCAGAAATGGGCGTCCGCAGTATGACAGGATTGGATTCTCGGGGTTTGAACAGTTCCTTCTATTTTCAAACTCATGTAGCACAACCAGATGACGATTTACAAAAGGTAAATCTGACAAACAGTAACGAAACCATGATTATTTGCGAAACGACCGCAGTTCTTCGTATCGGTCAAAACCGTGTGATCGAAACGGTATTTTAAAAAGCGGTTAATAGTATACAAACATGGCTCAACAACCAGGATTGGTTGGGTACAACATGATAAAAGATGTAGGACCGAACGTGGACAAACAGATTCACACCGCGACGATGTTTCAAATGTCAGGTTTTAGACCGGTTATGATGCAACAACTCCCGTGTAAAACGATCAATGACATCACATATCCACCATTCAGGATAAGCAACGTTCATCCTTTGGCGGGATACAAAAGTTATACTTTAGGGCATGGTGAAAAGCTTTCTCAAAAGATGGAAATGTTCCATTTCCCGATGGAGCATCCATTGAATAGTCGATTGTTGCAACCTGTACCTTTGTTTTTTTCATAGATTAGTATATACAATGTCAGCTTTCGGAAATGAATTGAATGCAAAAACCTTGACTTATGCCAATACTACGTTTCGCACAACACTAAGAAATGGAACATTGATACAATTAACAAAGGATGACGCACAAAATCAGATTATCTTAGGTGCTGGTGCCACAAATGTTCGGTTGCCGGAATGTGTACCTGCTATCAAAGGTAAAATGTTTACAATTTATAACGGAACAGCCGCAACGGGGCAATCAGTGACTGTTCAGAAGTTTGCGGGTGACAGAATAAATGGATCTACAGACACAATTAACGGCGATATTACTTTGGAAAATAATGCAACCAATGGAAATAGTATTACAAGCGTCACTCTAATTGCATCAGGCGAAAAAACAAGTATACAGGCAGGAAATTGGTATGTGATTTCAACATCTTATCGGAATACATATTAAAATATAAAAAGTATAGTATATAATGTCAGCTTTCGGTTCAAATTTAATTGTAACAGAAATTAACGGTAAACCATTTGTAAATGGTACGGGTCCAACCGATACACTAACGTGCGATACAGTGGTGTGTCAAACTATAGGCAGCGTTGAATCGCCGCTTGAGACCATGCATATCGGGTCAGATATACGCTATCAGAACGATATCAAATTCATAGATACTCAAGACCCATTGAATAAACGAGAACAAATGTCCTTGTTGACAGATGGGTCGCTAAAAGTACACACATCAATCAAATTCAACGACTTCGTGTTGAACAACCCGGTTTCCAAATCACGATTTTCAGCAGGTCTCGATGACCTCGATGCATCGTTTGAGATTAAAAGCTTGGATCCTGTTGAACAAACACGAGTTAAGATTGGGGAAACCGGTATTAATGAAATTACATGTATGCAAACGACAATCAATATAGAGCCATTCGGCAGTGGTCTGTTAATCAACGACGGTCCACTCGTGCTCAACAGCGGTGATATCACATTGACTGCAGGTAAGTATATTGGAGATGGCTCATTATTGAGTAACTTACCCACAGGTGCGAACCAAGATTTGCAATCTGTGACTACTCAAGGAAGCACGACTAGTGTCGCCGATGTTTCATACACCGGAACGGGTACCATGGTAGTCAATCAAGAAAAACTGAGTGGAAATAATCTTAGAATTGAGAGTGGCTCTCTCGGTCTAGGTAAGGTATCGATCGGAGAGCAGTCTCAAGGGTTTACCAATGCCGATCACATTGGAGACCGTTCTATCGCAATCGGCCGCAATGCATTATCTATTAACAATACAACAAGTAATGATACGATTGCAATTGGATCTGGTTCGTGTAATTCTAATTGTGGTGACTATGTCGTGTCTATTGGCGACGACTGTGGTCAGGTTAACTGCAAAGATGCAGCAGTGAACATTGGAAAATATGCAGGTGAATATACAGCCGGTGAAAGTTCCATAAACATAGGTGCTTTGGCAGGACAAAACTCTACTCAGAGTGCGGTTAACACCGATAACACAATCGTTTTGAACGCGAGCGGGGTAGAATTAAATGCCGGTGTCGCAAGTAGTTGTTATATCAGGCCTATCAGGGCCAGTCCCGATCCTTCAAGCGAGTCACAAATGTTGCATTATGACACAGCATCCAATGAGGTCCGATATGGTCCTGTTTCTAGTGGCGGCGGTGTTCCAAGTTTATCACAGGTCCTTGCTGTCGGAAATACCGGTGGTTCGATTCAACTCAGTTCAGATTTAGACACAACTGCTATTAGAATTACAAACAGTATTGACTGGGCTTACACAAATCCAAACACATCTTCGATAACGACCGATGGTATTCCTTTGACACAACTTACAAGTGCTTATCGAAAAACTACATCACCTAATACGTTCACCGGTCAAGTCTATACCATGGTGAACACAACAGCTTCAACGATAACGTCAGGAACGGTTGTCTCTTTTGACGATGTCAGCACGAACATCAACGGTGTAAAGCCATACTCTGCGATAAACACAACTACTGATACCAATGTGGCTGTTATCGGTGTATGTATCCAAGATAGTCTTGCAGGTAATTCTTGTTTTGTACTTATTAGCGGTTTCTGTTCTGTTAACTGTATTGATGGTTCGTATACCAAGGGGCAATTATTAGGAGTTCAAGCAAATGGTATTGTAAATTCAGCGACAGTCACAACGACGACCGGTGTGATCGGGTGCTGTATGGAAACCGTAACTCATGCATCGCCAAATGCAGTTATATGTTATTTACAACCGTCATTTAAATTGTAAATATATTGTAAATGCCTGTAAAGCGAAATGATCCTAATTTACCAAGTTGTGAAACCGTCGTTCAAGATGGGGTCGGTATGAGAATTAAAGGAATTATAAATGGAAGACTTGCAAATACTCGATGCAAGGTAAGAAATATTGCTGACGCCCAAGGAAACGTAGTTAGATATAATAAACAGAACTTACCAAAAACTAAACAAAAAACAGAACGCCGAGATAAATGGGTGTCAGTATCCTTGGCAAATGTCGATGAGCATGTTTCTTTGGTATATGATACGGGTGCCATGATGACACAAATGTCTACCGCCGATGCCAGACGTATAGGAATAATTCATCCAGATGGCACGTCCGATTTTAACAACGTACCAGGTTTGGTTATTGGAGTCGGCGGTCAACAAAATACTACAAGATTTCAAGATGTTCCATTAGTCTTAGATGCAACTGAAGAACTTGCTTGGGGAATAGTAAATGTCTATGATAATGCACATGGATTATTGGGCATTAATCATATAAAACAATATAAGCGATACCGCGTGAAATTTAAATAAGTACATATGATATATGTCAAGTTTTGGACAAAGTTTAGTTTGTAAGAATTTAACATGTGATACCGTTAATGGTCAAACATACAATCCTGTACAAAGTTCAAAATGGACCGAAACAAATAATGTTTTGGAACCGGCAACCGCTGGAGCAAGTGTAAAAATTTCCGGTTTAGAAGTAGATGGAAATGCAAGAATCAATGGTGGAATTGTCAACGTTGCACAATTAAGTTCCGAGACAAATTTAGAATTACAAGGGTCAAAATCTGCTGATTCAACATTTATAGATTTGAATACATCACTGGTTGAATTATCAGAAGTTAATTCAGTGTATGCTTTGGAGTTTCGTAAACGACCTATTATACCATCAAATCAATTTTTTAGAATTAACATGTTAGGTGATATCATAGGTTGTAATGATATAGATTGCAATAAGTTAACAACAAAAACTTTACAATATGAAAATCTTGATATGTCTAAGTTTCCTAGAATACAACCTACAGCTGGTCAAGGTACTCGAATATTGACATTCCCTTCAAATACTTTTGGTGTATTGTGTGAATTTCAGTTAGCAGGATCTGAAACCGGTTCTCCAATAGCTAATTTCAAAATTCAACACGCTGATACAGCTGTGAATGAGAATATTATAGACAAGTATATTTTGATTTGTGAAGGTTTAGGTATCTTTACAACAGAAGCACAAAAAGATACATTAGTTGCATCTTCAAATTTAATTGATGAGACTGATTTGGAGCTTAGTATTTCTTCTTTGTATCGAAATTTTAACACCGATGTTATTAGATTTTTCTTGAAGTTAACTCCTGTTCTTCCAGCCCCGTAATTTCTTCGGGGGGATTTTTTAGAATTAATGATAAGATATCGGAAGAGAAAAACGGTAAATGTATCCCAAACACTAATATATGTAATATAATTCAATATTGGCAACAATTGCCGTATAGACTTATAAATGACACAATCTCCGATTGTTTCCGATCACGCGGAATGTATCCAAAACGGTAATATGTTATATAATATATGATATGGGCAACATTTAACGTTCTACTGATCGATCACGGGGAATGTATCCAAAACAGTAATATATGATATAATATATGATATTGGCAACATTTCCCGTGTTCCAAACCGGGGATATACTAAAGTAATATATTCTCACTTTGGAACACAATAGATATATGTTAGCGAGCTTGGGGAAGCGAGCGATGCAAGACTGGCGTGGGCGGTAAGTAGGCGGTCACGGTGTCGGCTTATGCAGATTTGCCATAGATAACCGTAGGTGCTCACTACATGGGAAGCGTTCCGAAATACTGGTAAATCCTGGCAAAATACAGAAGGTACTTAAGGAATACAGTTGTATTTAATAAGGATACTCCCCCTCTACACGCTTCCCATGTAGTCACAATATACTATATACTATAAACTATGTTTATACGAATATTTAGATTTGAATAATCTTGATATAGTTGATTATTAATCGTAAATGTGGAGACATACTATATACTATATACTATCTAATTACACTCTGGCTTACTACAAAGCGACTGGCTTGCACCAAGCAACAGAGGCATCCGATATTACACGGACCGCGACTTACATGTACACCGGGCGATGCTACCGGCGCACATACGCGACGCTTTACCCGGCGCGGGCGGTGTGCCCGGAGGCACAGCGTGAGCCGATATGCCTATGCGTCCGTATGTGTGTCATCGGGGGTAATCTGGGATTGGCACGATGACAGTGAAATTGGGCTTGAAATCACGATGAGAATGAATACCAGATGTCCGGGGTATGACAGTATGACACTATGACTATGACAGTATGACACTATAGTAGTATGACAGTACTGTGGGGGGTGTCATCGTGGCACTCAGTCAGACCCTCGAAGAATGGTCGGATTCGCATCGGGGTTGAAAAGACAATGAAATCGAATATCAGATATCAAGGTTATGACAGTATGACAGTATGACGCTATGACAGTATGACAGTAT
This sequence comes from Cymbomonas tetramitiformis, assembly GCA_001247695.2. NCBI lineage: Eukaryota > Viridiplantae > Chlorophyta > Pyramimonadophyceae > Pyramimonadales > Pyramimonadaceae > Cymbomonas > Cymbomonas tetramitiformis. The sequence goes on along the minus strand of LGRX02025858.1, from coordinate 9,683 downwards.
GACAGTACAGTAGTATGACAGTACTGTGGGGCAGTCATCGTGTCAGTCTGTCGGCATAACATCTGAATCGAGAATGATGAATCGGAATTAGAAATGAGATCGGATCGGGAATTGAACGTTGAGCCGAAGTGTGACATCGGCTGTCGAGTGGTTGACCCTGCAACCTGAGTGACGAGTGAATAAGTGGAGCACTTGAGAAGTGTTTAGCCTTCAGAACTCGGAACCGAATTATCGTTTGTACCTCAATCTGGCCCTGATCCAGTATATTATAAAAATCCGAATTGTGTACCTTTGCACGTTCAATCAAAAACATATCTCCGAGCATCTGTCGTAGTGCCCACGGGCACATTTGGTATCAGTGTGCTGCGAATTCGCCCCTGCGCAACTCGCCCACGGACCTATTGGAACTTTCGTTGTAATACAGGGGGAGAGCTGTACTTCCGGCTATACGTGCGCAATTTTTGCCTCTGTAAGTACATTTTTTTTCGTATACAACGGCCGTATTCTCTGGGAAATATCTCCAAAACGTCATATTTCAGCTCCTTAACACTGGGGGCTCAAACGGGCTCAGAAACCCAAGCATCCGTTTTCCGATCTTAAACCCAAAGTCCGCCCCGGGCCACAAACGACCGTCAAGGAGCACCCTGAAGGGTTTCCCCGGTCTATAGTAGCCAAGAAAACCACATAGCTTACCTTTCAGAGCCCCAAAAAGGCGAAAAACCGCCCAAAACAGCCCAAAATAGCCGTTTTTGACAGTTTCCAGCCTACCCCAAAACCTCTCCCAGTAGCCCCCACCACCGAAAAACCCTTCCTTAGACCCCATAGAACAGCCTAGAAACCCCTGATACCGCCCTCACGGCCCTCAGCAGCGGGGAAAGCTCCCCCAAACAGCGCTTTCAACAGTTCCTGGACGTTTCTGGCAGTTCTTCAGCACCTTCTGGTGTCCTCCAGCAGTACCCTGACTGGAGCATTTTGGGACCTACGGAGCATAAATATCGTCTGGGACCTTACTGGACCTCTGTATTGGACCTGACACCCTTCCTTTCGTTGCTGCTTGACTCTTGCTCGCGCGCCTAGGCACTCAAAAATCGTGTCGCGGAGCCCTGGCCAAATTTTGAGTTCGCTGGTGTATGGCAGTACCCCCAGACCCAGACAAATATAGAAGAGCGTGGTGGAAGCAAGGACCTATTAAGTGGGTATTCCCTCCAGACCCTACCTATCCACCAGCAGGCGCTTTCTGGCAGAGCGGCCCTCCTTCCCCTTCTTCCTCTGACGACGAAGAGGAGAACAGCGACTGAACGCCTGAACAGAGTCACGCTGGCGATCCCACCAGCACGCTACGACTACGTGTGGCACCACCAGGGGAACTATTTCTTCCTCTACCCTGCTGACCAAGACTTAACAATCTACCCCGCTCCCCCTGGTGCGTTTCCGATAGCTGTAATCGACGGCGTTCCCCCATCTCCACCTGGAAGCTCCGCTCCTTCTCCTCCTCCTTCGCCCCCAGAGAGTGACATCGACGAGGACGAGTCTGACTAAATAAAAAGGCGAGCACTCACTACTTTTGCTCACCTGTGGCTATTGCCACACACAGTCTGTGAACTCAACCAGCTCAGCAGTCAGAATGTCACAGCAGACATCAGAATCCTTCCCCAGCATGGGTGTCAGCGCAGAGCCGTTACACCACCCACTGTTCTCCCCCATCACCTTCCCATCTCCCACCACATACGCTTCCGCTCACCCCCTTCCACATCCAGGCACCACCATGCCCTACACTGCGGTGCCCCGCCCATATACCATGCCGGATGGCACCCCCGCACAGGCTGTATGGAACGGCGTCAATTGGGTACTGCCCCAATCAGCGCCCCTCGCTGGGGGAGTGTCACCAGTGCCGTTCACACTGGGAACCCACCACCCCATGGGCTCATATCCCACACCATTCCAACAACAGCTGCAGCAACAGCAGCAGTGGCTCGCGTACCAGCAGCAGCAACAGCAGTGGCTTCAGCAGCAGTCACTGGAACCGATGCAGCAGCAGTTACAGCAGCAGCAGTTACAGCAGCAGCAGCAGCAGCAGCAGCAACAGCAGCCGCAGCCGCAACAACAGTCACAGCAGCCCCATCAGCTGGTACCAGCTACCTCCGCGCTTCATGACTCTGGTGCGGATCTCTCACCGCTGCAGCACTTCATCAGTATCGGCGCCGCAGCCCTGCCAGATCCTCTGCAGGTACCCCTTGACAGCGGAGCTCAGCAGAGCGTCTCGGGCGGGGCCCAGCTCTTGGTACGCCACCTCCCCGCGGTGGCAGCAGCCTCAGAGACCCGCCGGCGTCGACGTTCCCGAAGAGTATCCTCGGGCCCCGCGACGCACGGCAGGCACATTCCAGGTCTGAGCCATGCACCTGATCACTCCGACCCCGAGTCCGGTACGGACGTCAGCCGCACCAGCACGGGGACCAGAGGCAGCCGAAGCACGCAGGCACGGGCTGAGCGCAGGCGGAGGGCCGCCCACAGGTCCGGTTCTGACTCGGACGCGAGCAGCCGGAGCGAGCACATTCGCAGGGAAGTCCTGGCGGCAGTACAGGCCCTGGACATCTCCGCGGTGCTCTCGAGAGGACTCGCCCTGCCTGGCGCGACGACTTCTGCAGGAGCCTCCCCTCCAGGCGACCCTCAGAGCAGCGCACAGGGGGTCCTGACGGCGGACCATCCACTCGAGGCGGACGCCGCTGACAGCGTAACCCCCCCAGTGTCTCAGACTGTCGCTGAAACCGCTCCCGCCGAACCTCCCACTCAGGGTCGGCCGGACCCCCTCAACATGATGGTGGCTCGCCGGCGGCAGTCGATGGAGACGGTAGTGCACGGCGGTGGCAACCCTGACTCGGAGCCCGGAGACCCCAGTTCAAGCGACTCGCCACCAGGGCCCCCCAGTGATCCACCCCAAGATCCCCCTGACGACCCCGCACCAGAGCCCTCCTACCCTCAGTACCCAGAGGTCAGGGCTCTCTTCGTCACCCACGACGGTGGGTCATTGTGGGTGCACCAGTCAGCGGGGGTGCGAGGCGCGGCAACCGTCTCCCTGCCATGGGATGAACGCCGCCGGGCTGGGGTGCAGGGCGACGCCATCCTGTTCAGGATCATGCACCTGCTGGGAGCGCCGCTGACCGCATATGCGCGCATGGGAGGCCGCCTACACCACGCACCCCTACCACTTACCAACCCTCGTGTGGAGACCTGGGTTCTCATGGTCGACCGCGAGGTCATGGATATGACAATGGGGGACCCAGCCGCAGCCAATGTGCGGTCTACGAGCATGGGGCAACCAGTGTGGGAGTGGATCCCTGCCACTGCGCGGGAGTCGGAGATGCAGAACTTCGACCAGGACGGGCTCGCCGCGTGGTCAGAAGTCAGCAACTCCGATTGGTTCCGGAGCATGAGCGTGGTAGCCGCACAACCATCCACACCCCTGCCCTTCCATACACCTCTTCCACTCCCCGCTCCACCATCAGCCCCTGCATTACCGCCCACTTCGACTGCAGTCCCCACAAATCCCGCGCCTGCGCTCCCGCCCGCGCATGCCCCGGGACCACCACCTCCAGCCCGTTTCCCCCACTCCGCCGCTGCCGCAAACCCCGTTCACTCTGCCGCTGCTGCGAACCCCGTACTCTCTCCCAGCGCCACCCCCTTTGTACCAGGCATCGTCCGACTGCCGCAGGGCACTAATCTGCGAGCATCCTCGGACGAGGTCCGCCTGGAGCACAAAACCAAGGAGATGGTGCTGAAGCTGATCAAGAGTGTGACCAGGTTCCCCCGCTCCGCGTCCGACACTAAATCGGCCGACAAGGATAGCCTCCTGACGCAGTTGGAGCACTACTCCAACATGGTGCGGAAGATATTCCAAGAGGCCATCGTGATCGAGGCACTGACCACTCCCAGCTGTACGCCGTCTGTATCAGCGTACCAGGCGAGTGTGTCAAGCCTTCTTTGGAGCTTCAAGGAGCACACACTTCAAGACCAGCAGAGGAAGTTCTTGGAGCGCGCGGCGGGGACCTTCGGGTCCGACCAGGCCTGGCACCGGCGCTACGGGGAGCTGGACGTGTTCTTCAGCGATCTGGCGGTGTGCTCCCTAACGCAGGCCTACCTGGAGAACGCACATGGTGAGGCCATTGCCCTGAAGCAGACGACGAGCGAGACCGCGGCGGAGTATTTCTCGCGGTTGGAGACCCGCATGGCCTCCGTCAACTTCCTGGCCGGCAGAGTCCCCAATTGCGTGGAGATGTCCAATCTGTCGATGCTCTCCACGTACCGCCGAGGGTTAAAATATGCACCCAAGGTGATGCGGCGCCTGAGAGCCATCCACTTGGATGTCTCCAAACCAGAAGAGTGGGAGAGGAAGGCCGTCGCTGACGACATCCCAGGCACCCACAACGCCTTGTTGAAGATTCGGGAAGTTGCCGAGGAGGTGGAGAGTGACATTGACACGGAGGCGGCTCAGAGGCGCTCTCAAGACCGTCCTCCCCGTACTGTTTCCTTCGCCAACCCATCACCTCGCACCCCCTTCTTCAGGCGTACCCCCTCTTCGAACCGCCCAGCTCTTGCCATGCTGGAGAATGGACCTGCCACCACCGTTGCCGCGGCAGTGACCCCATTGCCACCACCACCTGGCCTCTCCCGCCCCGACGCTCCGAAAGTTCGCCGGTGCTTCGCCTGCGGCTCCGCGGAGCACATCGTCCGTAACTGCACGGACGAGGCTAAGCTCAAGGAGTGGAGGGCCAATGCACCCGCTCGATTGGCAAATTCCCCTGGGTTTGTAGCCGCCGTCGTCTGGGCCATCGAGCAGCAGGAGGACATCTCCTCGGTGGATGGCGTTCCAGAGGAGTTCTCCGAGGAGGTCTTGGCACTTGCTACCTGTGAGGACGAGCAGAGCTACCAGACCCTGGCGGCCCTCGCGGGTATCGAGCTTGTGGAGGGTGACGGCCTTCCTCCGGTGGAGAGCGATGAATGACTGGCCGGCGACCAGCCCCAGACCCTGCCCTTCGAGGAAGTGAGGTCATGTCCTGATGATCAGACCCTCTCCGCCCTGGAGAAGCGGTCAGAGCCAGTGGAACCCCGACGCGCACGAGGACGCAGAGACCCTTGGGGCCACCGTCCCCATCCCAAGAGCGTGGCCTTCACCTCTGGGACCCGCTTGCGACGCACCTACCGCTCAGCTGGTGCCCCATCGCTGCCGAGGGATGACCTGACCAGCCACCCTCTTGCAGAAAGCACCCCCTTCGATGAGCCGTCACTACCTCTTGATGACGGCCCTGCTTATACACAGGCAAGGATCGAGGGCCGGAGGGGGCGGCGAGTCCCCCGGCACAGACCCCCATTATGGGCAGCAACCGCGGAGAGCCCCGCGATCTTCGCCCCCGACCGCGTGTTGTCCTACCACTGCCCAACTATCAGTCCAACCTCGCAGACCCGCAGAAGAGGCTAACTGCGTGGCACTGGAAGAGAGATCTGTATTCTCTCCCCCTCGAAGTCGCCATGCAAAAGGTTCGCAGAGCTCTGCGCAAATCCCCGGAGGCTGCCAAGGACCTGGTGGATAAGATGTGGGAGCGCACTCGTAGCCGCATACGCTCTGGGAGTCGATCGCCGAAGGAGCACGTGAACCGCGCCAACCAGCTGGCGGAGAGGGTACGCATTGCCCGTGAACCTCAAGATCGCAGAGAGGGCCATCAGCGCATCGCACTGTGGCACCTCCTCCTCTCACACGACGGTCACCAGCAGGTCCTCGAGTCCCCTAGCGCCAGCCCCTCCGACCTCTACGCAGCTTGGAGAGAGCTGTCGCCCGCCGAGCAGCTGGAGGCGATCGCCACTTCGAGTCCAGATTCCTTCCCCGGTAGCAGGCTGTGGGAAAAGGAGGGTGCACGAAGAGCAGCAGCGAGATCCTCGACCTCTCTCTGCACCCTGGACACCGAAGTGGGCACGATACCCGGGACAGCGGGAGACGTGGGCTTACCTGGCGCCTGGTGCAGTCTACACGCAGTGCACCAGTACAAGATGAGGAAGCTGGGTCCCAGCCCCTTGGGAGCATCCCCTCCATCATCCTCACTGGTCGAGCCCACGACAGAGACGACATCCTCGCACCATGACAACGCGCCGGCTACCCCGGGAGGAAACCTTGAAGGTCCATCTGACTGCGTAGTGACAGAGGAGACCTCCACACCCAGCTCGCTTTGCTTCACCCAACAGATGACCATCGTCAGAACGCATGAAGCAGATGATGCGCCGCCCCGTCTCGACAGCCACCCCATCGCTGAAGACCCTGAGGTGATGGAAGAGGAGTCCTCAGTCAATTCGCTCTGCTTCACCCAGCAGATGGCAGCAGCTGGGACCCCTCAGACGAGAACTGACCACCAGAGCTCCCACCAGCTCGCCCACAACTCCCCTGCTGGCAGCCCTCAGCATGACGAGGACCCTCTCACCCATGGCAGTCTCACCAATAGTGTCGCTACCCATGTGAGCCCCACAACAAGCGGCACTACCCACGTGAGCCCCACAGTAAGCGGCACTACCCATGTTAGCCCTACCACCAGTGGCACTACACATGTGAGCCCTACTACCAGTGACACCACCCATGTGAGCCCTACCACCAGCGACCCCACTCATGTCAGCCCCACCTCGAGCGAATGCACCTCAGCGGGCACCCTGCTGACGGCGAGTGCAGACAACCTCGTCAGTCATCCGACTGAAGATGTTGATTTGCCGGATGAGGAGTTCTACGCCGCGTGTAGGCAAACGTTGGAAGAATGCCGCGAGGCCTCGGACAACCTCCTCCCCAACCTCAAATGCAAAAGCATACGCACAGATGGGGGAGTTCAGTGGAAGACCGACATCGAGGGTACCCTTGCAGCGGCACATGATGAAGAAGGACCGCTACTGCTGGTATTCTACGCAACCCTCAGAGGGCACACGGTCAAGGTGCTGATTGACTCGGGGGCCTCTGACAACTTCATCTCGGAGCAGAGCGCTAAGCGATGTGGCCTCACAACACGAGCCGGTTCCGAGATGCGAGTCACCCTGGCGGACGGATCTGTGAAGATCACTGGCGCCACCGCGTACGCCAAGTTTAACACGCACACCACCACGGGCACCTATACGGAGAACGCCCTTGCCCTCCGGATCCTACCACTGGGCATACAGGTGGATGTTATCCTCGGCGGAAGGTGGCTGCGCAGTCACTCTCCTGTCACCCTGGGCTATGAAGGGAATGGCTCCGTCTCCTTCCTCAGGAAGTCCCGCAGTGGTAAGATTGGGGATCGCGTCACCATCACAGGCTGTTCTCCTGGGAAAGCATCTGGAGACAGGTCTCCGAAGGGCACGGCCTGTGCGGGATTGGTGGATGAGGTGTTCCTGACCCCTGCCCAGTTGAAGAAGTACCTGGTGTACGCGGAGACGCAGAAGTTACGCGGCAATGACGACCCGGAGATACAACCCGCCTGGCTCATGATGGCCGAGAAGTCCCCCGATGATACTGCTTCTGCCTTTGCAGCCACGGCTGTCGACTCTGAGAACGCCGAACCCGCTGCGGATACTGAAGACGCAGAAGTGAGCCCTGAATGGACCCTCAAGTTTCAGGACTTCTGGGGTGGGGAGTACAGAAAGGAGATGACGACTGCCCTACCGAACATTGATGGACTCAGACATGACCCCCAAGATGAAGCCAACATTAACCTGGACCCTGAGCTGAGCAAGAAGGGGCCTCCCTGCCAGCGCATCTACAAGAAGTCCGCAGAGGAACTCCGCCAACTTCGAGAACGCGTGGAGACTCTGATGTCCAAGGGCTACATCCGACCCTCTTCCAGCCCTTATGCAGCTCCCTGTCTGATGGTCCCCAAACCGGGGAACCCCAAGGAGCTGCGACTGGTGATCGACTACCGGCTCCTCAACCGCCAGACAGTTAAGGATAAGTATCCTCTCCCAGACATCCAGATGATGTTCGACGAGATGCAGGGTGCGAAGTTCTTCTCTTCGTTCGACGCGGTGGATGGCTTCTGGCAAGTACCGATGGCACCAGGGGATGTCGAGAAGACCGCCTTCACCACCCAGATGGGGTCATATGAGTGGTTGGTCATGCCGCAGGGGCTGCAGAATTCACCGTCTCAGTACCAGCGACGGATGCAGCGGGCCTTGGGCCATCTCCCATTTGTCCGGATCTTCATCGATGACGTGGCCGTCTTCAGCAACACCGCTGCAGAGCACTACGAACACGTCAAACAACTGCTCCTGACGTGCAGGGAGAAGGGCGTCTTCCTCAAGAGGTCCAAGTGCCAACTGTTGAAGAAATCCTTGCGGTTCCTTGGCCACTGTATCTCCGCGGATGGCTGCAGACCCCAACACGACAAGGTGGCTGCAGTGAGGGACTGGCCCGAACTGGAGACGGTTACCCACGTCAGGCAGTTCTTGGGCCTGGCGGGGTATTACCGCAGATTCATTCACTGCGTCTCCGAGATCGCCCAGCCCCTCACCCGGTTGACCAAGTCGGACGTACCCTGGGAGTGGGGTCCCATGCAGCAGTGGGCCTTCGAGGAGCTGAAGAAGGCCCTCACCTCAGCGCCAGTGCTCGCCTTGCCCAATATTAAGGGTGCCGCAGACGGCACGGCACCTTTCGTGGTACAGACGGATGCTAGCGGCATCGCTCTTGGGGGAGTACTGATGCAAGACAATGGAGAGGGTCTTGGGCTGCGCGTGATAGCATACGAGAGCCGCCAGTTCTCAGCCGCCGAGCAGAATTATCACACCGGCGAGCGTGAGCTAGGTGCTCTACACCATTGTACCACCGTCACCTGGCGGCATTACCTCATCTTCACCAACTTCCGCATCCAGGGTGATCACCGCCCCCTTGAATGGCTGATGGAACCTGGCAGAGAGCTCAGCCGCAGACAGGCACGCTGGTACATGGATCTGGTGGAGGTGGGAGTCCCGAGAAGAATGGAGTACATCAAGGGGGCGCTACTGCTGGTACCAGACGCCCTGTCCAGAAGACCCGACTTCAAAGACAAGGACGTTCGCGAGGGGATGAAGGAGGCAGGAGTGATCGACCCCACCTCAGACCTGCCGAAAGACCCTCTGGCAACGCTGGAGTCTGAATGCTTCTCCAGCTCACCACCCGCGGCTCATCCCCACTGGGCCCAGACGGTTGACTGTTGGCTCTCAGCAGTGGAAACCCTCTCCGTGGCAGAACAGGTCATGGACATGGGGGAGACCATCGCTCTCGTTAATCCGAAGCTCTATAAGGGAATGAAGGAGGATCGCCTCGACTTCGACATGCCTGACTGGCCTGAAGCTGATAGCGCGAAGCCGACAGAAGCTCCACACGAACCCCCTGACCGAGCTCCACCTCAGATAAGGATAACGAGGAGTATGTCACGCGCTGGGAAAGCCTCTACGACCCCAGCGCCTCCACAGTTGGCGTCACCGAAGACGCGAACGCCTACATCACGAGCTGACGCATCGGAGGCGCCCACCGAGAAGGTGCCAGCGAGCTCACCACCCCCGCAGCAGGCGCCCCAGCAGTCAGCTCCATCCCCGGTCCTTCACCCACAAAAACGACCGACCCCCCCAGAGGACTCGCAGAATTGGCGTGTCCGAGCAGAGTACTCCTCGAAGTACGCCGAGAAGTTTGGACCCTTCGATGTGGACGC
>LGRX02025857.1:0-34126 GCA_001247695.2 Cymbomonas tetramitiformis | reverse complement strand
CGATCTGGCGGTGTGTTCTCTACCACAGGCCTACCTGGAGAATGCACACGGAGAGGCCATTGCACTGAGGCAGGCGACGAACGAGACCGCGGCGGAGTATTTTTCGCGGTTGGAGACCCGCATGGCCTCCGTCAACTTCCTGGCTGGCAGAGTCCCCAATCAATTGCGTGGAGATGTCCAACCTGTCGATGCTCTCCACGTACCGCCGAGGGTTAAAATATGCACCCAAGGTGATGCGGCGCCTGAGAGCCATCCACTTGGATGTCTCCAAACCAGAAGAGTGGGAGAGGAAGGCCGTCGCTGACGACATCCCATGCACCCACAACGCCTTGTTGAAGATTCGGGAAGTTGCTGAGGAGGTGGAGAGTGACATTGACACGGAGGCGGCTCAGAGGCGCTCTCAAGACCGTCCTCCCCGCACTGTTTCCTTCGCCAACCCATCACCTCGCAACCCCTTCTTCAGGCGTACCCCCTCTTCGAACCGCCCAGCTCTTGCCATGCTGGAGAATGGGCCTGCCACCACCGTTGCCGCGGCAGTGACCCCATTGCCACCACCACCTGGCCTCTCCCGCCCCGACGCTCCGAAAGTCCGCCGGTGCTTCGCCTGCGGCTCCGCGGAGCACATCGTCCGTAACTGCACGGACGAGGCTAAGCTCAAGGAGTGGAGGGCCAATGCACCCGCTCGATTGGCAAATTCCCCTGGGTTTGTAGCCGCCGTCGTCTGGGCCATCGAGCAGCAGGAGAACATCTCCTCGGTGGATGGCGTCCCAGAGGAGTTCTCCGAGGAGGTCTTGGCACTTGCTACCTGTGAGGACGAGCAGAGCTACCAGACCCTGGCGGCCCTCGCGGGTATCGAGCTTGTAGAGGGTGACGGCCTTCCTCCGGTGGAGAGCGATGAATGACTGGCCGGCGACCAGCCCCAGACCCTGCCCTTCGAGGAAGTGAGGTCATGTCCTGATGATCAGACCCTCTCCGCCCTGGAGAAGCGGTCAGAGCCAGTGGAACCCCGACGCGCACGAGGACGCAGAGACCCTTGGGGCCACCGTCCCCATCCCAAGAGCGTGGCCTTCACCTCTGGGACCCGCTTGCGACGCACTTACCGCTCAGCTGGTGCCCCATCGCTGCCGAGGGATGACCTGACCAGCCACCCTCTTGCAGTAAGCACCCCCTTCGATGAGCCGTCACTACCTCTTGATGACGGCCCTGCTTATACACAGGCAAGGATCGAGGGCCGAAGGGGGCGGCGAGTCCCCCGGCACAGACCCCCCATTATGGGCAGCAACCGCGGAGAGCCCCGCGATCTTCGCCCCCGACCGCGTGTTGTCCTACCACTGCCCAACTATCAGTCCAACCTCGCAGACCCGCAGAAGAGGCTAACTGCGTGGCACTGGAAGAGAGATCTGTACTCTCTCTCCCCCTCGAAGTCGCCATGCAAAAAGTTCGCAGAGCTCTGCGCAAATCCCCGGAGGCTGCCAAGGACCTGGTGGATAAGATGTGGGAGCGTACTCGTAGCCGCATACGCTCTGGGAGTCGATCGCCGAAGGAGCACGTGAACCGCGCCAACCAGCTGGCGGAGAGGGTACGCATTGCCCGTGAACCTCACGATCGTAGAGAGGGCCATCAGCGCATCGCACTGTGGCACCTCCTCTCACACGACGGTCACCAGCAGGTCCTCGAGTCCCCTAGCGCCAGCCCCTCCGACCTCTACGCAGCTTGGAGAGAGCTGTCGCCCGCCGAGCAGCTGGAGGCGATCGCCACTTCGAGTCCAGATTCCTTCCCCGGTAGCAGGCTGTGGGAAAAGGAGGGCGCACGAAGAGCAGCAGCGAGATCCTCGACCTCTCTCTGCACCCTGGACACCGAAGTGGGCACGATACCCGGGACAGCGGGAGACGTGGGCTTACCTGGCGCCTGGTGCAGTCTACACGCAGTGCACCAGTACAAGATGAGGAAGCTGGGCACCAGCCCCTTGGGAGCATCCCCTCCATCATCCTCACTGGTCGAGCCCACGACAGAGACGACATCCTCGCACCATGACAACGCGCCGGCTACCCCGGGAGGAAACCTTGAAGGTCCATCTGACTGCGTAGTGACAGAGGAGACCTCCACACCCAGCTCGCTTTGCTTCACCCAACAGATGACCACCGTCAGAACGCATGAAGCAGATGAAGCGCCGCCCCGTCTCGACAGCCACCCCATCGCTGAAGACCCTGAGGTGATGGAAGAGGAGTCCTCGGTCAATTCGCTCTGCTTCACCCAGCAGATGGCAGCAGCTGGGACCCCTGAGGCGAGAACTGACCACCAGAGCTCCCACCAACTCGCCCACAACTCCCCCACTAGCAGCCCTCAGCATGACGAGGATCCCCTCACCCATGGCAGTCTCACCGACAGTGTCGCTACCCATGCGAGCCCCACAACAAGCGGCACTACCCACGTGAGCCCCACAGTAAGCGGCACTACCCATGTAAGCCCTACCACCAGCGGCACTACCCATGTGAGCCCTACTACCAGTAACACCACCCATGTGAGCCCTACCACCAGCGACACCACTCATGTCAGCCCCACCTCGAGCGAATGCACCTCAGCGGGCACCCTGCTGACGGCGAGTGCAGACAACCTCGTCAGTCATCCGCCTGAAGATGTTGATTTGCTGGATGAGGAGTTCTACGCCGCGTGTAGGCAAACGCTGGAAGAATGCCGCGAGGCCTCGGACAACCTCCTCCCCAACCTCAAGTGCAAAAGCATACGCACAGATGGGGGAGTTCAGAGGAAGACCGACATCGAGGGTACCCTTGCAGCGGCACATGACGAAGAAGGACCGCTACTGCTGGTATTCTACGCAACCCTCAGAGGGCACACGGTCAAGGTGTTGATCGACTCGGGGGCCTCTGACAACTTCATCTCGGAGCAGAGCGCTAAGCGATGTGGCCTCACAACACGAGCCGGCTCCGAGATGCGAGTCACCCTGGCGGATGGATCTGTGAAGATCACTGGCGCCACCGCGTATGCCAAGTTTAACACGCACACCACCACGGGCACCTATACGGAGAACGCCCTTGCCCTCCGGATCCTACCACTGGGCATACAGGTGGATGTTATCCTTGGCGGAAGGTGGTTGCGCAGTCACTCTCCTGTCACTCTGGGCTACGAAGGGAATGGCTCCGTCTCCTTCCTCAGGAAGTCCCGCAGTGGTAAGATTGGAGATCGCGTCACCATCACAGGCTGTTCTCCTGGGAAAGCATCTGGAGACAGGTCTCCGAAGGGCACGGCCTGTGCGGGATTGGTGGATGAGGTGTTCCTGACCCCTGCCCAGCTGAAGAAGTACCTGGTGTACGCGGAGACGCAGAAGCTACGCGGCAATGACGACCCGGAGATACAACCCGCCTGGCTCATGGTAGCCGAGAAGTCCCCCGATGATACTGCTTCTGCCTTTGCAGCCACGGCTATCGACTCTGAGAACGCCGAACCCGCTGCGGATACTGAAGATGCAGAAGTGAGCCCTGAATGGACCCTCAAGTTTCAGGACTTCTGGGGTGAGGAGTACAAGAAGGAGATGACGACTGCCCTACCGAACATTGATGGACTCAGACATGACCCCCAAGATGAAGCCAACATTAACCTGGACCCTGAGCTGAGCAAGAAGGGGCCGTCCTGCCAGCGCATCTACAAGAAGTCTGCAGATAGAGGAACTCCGCCAACTTCGAGAACGCGTGGAGACCCTGATGTCCAAGGGCTACATCCGACCCTCTTCCAGCCCTTATGCAGCTCCCTGTCTGATGGTCCCCAAACCGGGGAACCCCAAGGAGCTGCGACTGGTAATCGACTACCGGCTCCTCAACCGCCAGACAGTTAAGGACAAGTACCCTCTCCCAGACATCCAGATGATGTTCGACGAGATGCAGGGTGTGAAGTTCTTCTCTTCGTGCGACGCGGTGGATGGCTTCTGGCAAGTACCGATGGCACCAGGGGATGTCGAGAAGACCGCCTTCACCACCCAGATGGGGTCATATGAGTGGTTGGTCATGCCGCAGGGGCTGCAGAATTCACCGTCTCAGTACCAGCGACGGATGCAGCGGGCCTTGGGCCATCTCCCATTTGTCCGGATCTTCATCGATGACGTGGTCGTCTTCAGCAATACCGCTGCAGAGCACTACGAACACGTCAAACAACTGCTCCTGACGTGCAGGGAGAAGGGCGTCTTCCTCAAGAGGTCCAAGTGCCAACTGTTGAAGAAATCCTTGCGGTTCCTTGGCCACCGTATCTCCGCGGATGGCTGCAGACCCCAACACGACAAGGTGGCTGCAGTGAGGGACTGGCCCGAACTGGAGACGGTTACCCACGTCAGGCAGTTCTTGGGCCTGGCGGGGTATTACCGCAGATTCATTCACTGCGTCTCCGAGATCGCCCAGCCCCTCACCCGGTTGACCAAGTCGGACGTACCCTGGGAGTGGGGTCCCATGCAGCAGTGGGCCTTCGAGGAGCTGAAGAAGGCCCTCACCTCGGCGCCAGTGCTCGCTTTGCCCAACATTAAGGGTGCCGCAGACGGCACAGCACCTTTCGTGGTGCAGACGGATGCTAGCGGCATCGCTCTTGGGGGAGTACCGATGCAAGACAATGGAGATGGTCTTGGACTGCGCGTGATAGCATACGAGAGCCGCCAGTTCTCAGCCGCCGAGCAGAATTATCACACCGGCGAGCGTGAGTTAGGTGCTCTACACCACTGTACCACCGTCACCTGGCGGCATTACCTCATCTTCACCAACTTCCGCATCCAGGGTGATCACCGCCCCCTTGAATGGTTGATGGAACCTGGCAGAGAGCTTAGCCGCAGACAGGCACGCTGGTACATGGATCTGGTGGAGGTGGGAGTCCCGAGAATGGAGTACATCAAGGGAGCGCTACTGCTGGTACCAGACGCCCTGTCCAGAAGACCCGACTTCAAAGACAAGGACGTTCGCGAGGGGTTGAAGGAGGCAGGAGTGATCGACCCCACCTCAGACCTGCCGAAAGACCCTCTGGCAACGCTGGAGTCTGAGTGCTTCTCCAGCTCACCACCCGCGGCTCATCCCCACTGGGCCCAGACGGTTGACTGTTGGCTCTCAGCAGTGGAAACCCTCTCCGTGGCAGAGCAGGCCATGGACATGGGGGAGACCATCGCTCTCGTTAATCCGAAGCTCTATAAGGGAATGAAGGAGGATCACCTCGACTTCGACATGCCTGACTGGCCTGAAGCTGATAGCGCGAAGCCGACAGAAGCTCCACACGAACCCCCCTGGCAGAGCTCCACCTCAGATAAGGATAACGAGGAGTATGTCACGCGCTGGGAAAGCCTCTACGACCCCAGCGCCTCCACAGTTGGCGTCACCGAAGACGCGAACGCCTACATCACGAGCTGACGCATCGGAGGCGCCCACTGAGAAGGTGCCAGCGAGCTCACCACCCCCGCAGCAGGCGCCCCAGCAGTCAGCTCCATCCCCGGTCCTTCACCCACAAAAACGGCAGACCCCCCCAGAGGACTCACAGAATTGGCGTGTCCGAGCAGAGTACTCCTCGAAGTACGCCGAGAAGTTTGGACCCTTCGATGTGGACGCCTGTTGTGACTTTGGCGGCCGCAACAGACAGGCGGATAGATTTTGGACAGACTGCCTTTCAGAGAAATGGAGGGGCCTTCGGGTTTGGTGTAACCTCCATATAACTCCAAGCACATTACAGTGGAGGCGATTTTGAACAAGTATATCGCAGAATGGAAGGCAGACCCAGAAAACACCTCAGCAGTCTTCGTTCTACCAGATCACCAGCCCAAGCTCCCCGCGTGGCGCAAACTTTTCAGAAAGGCCAATATGCAGATCGTGGAGGTCATCCCTACTCACGATGATAAGGGCGAGCCCAATCAGTTCTTCGAGAACCCAGATGGGAAGGCCTTCGACCTTCGTTGGCCTGTTCTGATCGATAGTACACGCCCCTCCCGCCAAACCACAGCCAGCACGCGTGAGGCATCCGCGAACAGCCCCCGCTGTGATGAGGACAGGTGAGGCAGCAGCCTTCAAAGACGCAACCTCCCAGCAGTCGGACTCAAAGTTCCTGCGTGCGTTGAGAGCGGAGTACACCCGAGAGGGGACACTTCGTTCGCTGCGGGAGAAAGTGAAGGCGGCACCACACCAATGCCTACAGGACTTCAGGCTGGTGGGTGAAGTGGTTTGGAGGACCGCGGCAGGGAGATATCAGTTGGTGCTGGGGGAGGACTCTCCACTTCGAGAAGTAGTGATTCGTCATGCTCACGAGTCATTGTCCTCGGGTCACACTGGGCGAGACAAGACTCTGGAAAGGGTGCTGCGACGCTTCTATTGGCGTGGTGCCGCGGAAGATGTGGGCACCGGGGTTGCATCCTGCGCGGTGTGCCAATCAGTGAGGCCGCGGGGAACTTACCCGGATGGGTTGCTAAACCCTCACAGCATCCCGAACAGGCCATGGCAGGATGTCGCGGTGGACTTTGTCACCGGCCTGCCAGTATCAGAGAGAGGTAATGACGCTTTCGTGGCCTTCACTTGCAAGCTGACGAAGATGGTCCACGTTGTGCCGATGAACTTCGGCGACAGCTCTGCAGCTGTGGTGGCCAGAATCTACTTTGACTCGGTGTGGCGCTTACATGGCGCGCCTATGAAGATTGTCTCTGATCGTGACCCGCGGTTTCAAGATGCCTTCTGGCAGGAGCTCATGAGACTGATGGGTGTGAAGGTGGCTCGTACCACGCCGTACAACCCTCGGTCTGACGGCCAGGCGGAACACAGCAACAGGGTTATTGAGGACATGCTCAGGTCCTTCGTAGACGCCAATGTGGAGGACTGGGATCTGTTCACCACTAACGTGGAGTTCGCGATCAATGACTCCAGGAGTGAATCTACTGGCTTCACGCCATTTGAGCTGGTGTTCGGGTTCTCGCCGCTGTCGCAGTTGGACCTTTTCCTGGAGGCCGCACAGTCCACCGCTGGACGACGAACAGGGGGAGTAGGCACCGCACACGAAGTGGCCGTGAAATTTTCGTCGCAACTGCGGGACGCCAGACAGCGGTTAGAGCTGGCTCAACAGCGACAGCGCGAACAGTTTGATCGTAGGCACGGACAGCGGGAGTATGCTGTTGGAGATCTGGTCTGGATAGAGGCGAAACACCTTACGGAGAAGGTGATGGATCGCTCCATCTGCAGGAAATTGACCAAGCGCTGGCATGGACCAGTCCCTGTGACCGAACGCTTCTTCAGCGATGTACAGATGACCATGCCAGAGGCTGACAGGGGAGCTCCAGTAGCCTACCGTCTACGCCTCCCTCCCCACTGGCGGATACACGACGTGTTTGCTCAACATCGCCTCAAACCGTACACCAGCGGTCAAGATGCTTTCGCCGCACGCGATCACCTAGCAGTACCTGAAGAGGTGGTAGTGGATGGTCAGAAGGAAGCACACGTCGAGCGTATTCTTGCACGTCGGGTGCGGTCTGTTCGAGGAAAAGAGGTGGAAGAGTGGAAGGTTCGCTGGACTGGCTACTCCAAAGCTCACGACCAATGGAGGACGCGTGACAAACTTGAACGCGGAGGTCCACTTCAACAGCTTCGTGAATTCGAGCAAGCGAGACTGCACATGGAAGCACAAGTTCGCGACGAAGCCACTCGGCGACGCGAGCAACGTGGCCGTCACTCCGCTCAAGCCGGAATGACACTGGCCCACCTCATCACTAATCCCTGCGATGAACTGGACCAGCTCGAACAGATGGAATATGTCACCCCTCTGCCGTGGGAACGTCAAGAGCGCGTGGAAGATGGGTCGTTGGCACTGGTGACAGAGCTGCTGGCGATACAGACGAAAGCAACCCGCACGCCCAGGATTCTCGTACTTTTCAGCGGTACTGGCTCAGTAGAGAGAGAATTCCTAAATTGCTTTCCCTCCGCTTCAGTGGTGACCCTCGACTCCGGACATATCTGGCAACCCACTCATGTGTGTGACATCCTACAATGGGACTACAAACAATACCCGCCTGGATTCTTCGATGTCGTTTGGGCAAGTCCCCCCTGTAGGCAGTACAGTCAAGCGCGCACCACTGGTGGACCCCCTGACCTTCCCCAGGCTGACAAAATCGTACGACGAGCATTGCAGATCATTGACTACTTGGAGCCGAAACATTGGTTCATGGAAAACCCCAGAGGTCGCTTCCCTAACGCGCTACGGCTTCGTCCTATGATGCGCCAGCTCCCTCCTCCGCTGGTGTGTACCTACTGCATGTACGGTACGCAGTACATGAAGCCCACCTGCATATGGACGAACTCAGCGCCACCCACGCCCCTGCTACGCTGTACTGCTTCAACACCGTGTGCGTGCAGATGGGCAACCGGTGCTCATCCAGAGACTGCTCAGCTTGGACCTCACCCGCAGCAGACTGGAGCGGGCCAATCCGCGAGTGTATATCCCGTGCCAGCACTTCTGCTGCGACAACTTTTCCGACATTTACGCCTCCGCAAGACTGAAGACCCGCTTTAGATTCCAAGTGGCACCCTTCTTCGTGAAAGTGGTGCCCTGGTAGCGGCAGGCAAGCTGTGCTCGAAGAGGGACCAGAGAACCTAAGAACTGGAAACAGAAAGGAACCAGAAAACCTAAGAACTGGAACTTAGATGGGTACCTTAGCGGAGTGATCCCAGGAGGTAGACCACTCCTAAGGGGGGGAGAGTTGTGCCCGGAGGCACAGCGTGAGCCGATATGCCTATGCGTCCGTATGTGTGTCATCGGGGGTAATCTGGGATTGGCACGATGACAGTGAAATTGGGCTTGAAATCACGATGAGAATGAATACCAGATGTCCGGGGTATGACAGTATGACACTATGACACTATGACAGTATGACATTATGACACTATAGTAGTATGACAGTACTGTGGGGGGTGTCATCGTGGAACTCAGTCAGACCCTCGAAGAATGGTCAGATTCGCATCGGGGTTGAAAAGACAATGAAATCGAATATCAGATATCAAGGTTATGACAGTATGACAGTATGACGCTATGACAGTATGACGCTATGACAGTATGACAGTATGACAGTACAGTAGTATGACAGTACTGTGGGGCAGTCATCGTGTCAGTCTGTCGGCATAACATCTGAATCGAGAATGACGAATCGGAATTAGAAATGAGATCGGATCGGGAATTGAACGTTGAGCCGAAGTGTGACATCGGCTGTCGAGTGGTTGACCCTGCAACCTGAGTGACGAGTGAATAAGTGGAGCACTTGAGAAGTGTTTAGCCTTCAGAACTCGGAACCAAATTATCGTTTGTACCTCAATCTGGCCCTGATCCAGTATATTATAAAGATCCGAATTGTGTACCTTTGCACGTTCAATCAAAAACATATCTCCGAGCATCTGTCGTAGTGCCCACGGGCACACCAACGAGCAATGTCCCGACACATGGTACACTGTCGGTACACGTGCATGCCATATATAACTTGGTTAAGGTAACTTTGTATCCAAGTCGTACTAAGGGGGTGCGTTCACATGTACTCAACATGCACTAGTCTGTCATTTGGTACATGTCTGGTACACGTGTACGGTATGATTGTAGGTACACATGCACCAAGTATGTACTCCATGCATGGTACATGCTAGGTGCACGTGTACGGTAGGATTGACAGTACGCGTGCACCTAGCATGTACCATGTGGTACACGCCCGGTGCACGTGAACGGGGAACCATGCACCTGGCATGTACCTACATGTACCCGCCCCGTGCATGCGCTGGGTACACATGCATGCAATCGATTGCGTGCACGTGCACCCCACATGTACTAAAACGTACATGCGTACCAATGTAAGGGGTACGACACGTAGGTACACGTAAGTACACGCCAGTCTTGTTTTTCGGGTGTCCATTTCTGAAGGAATAACTCAATAGTTTACATCGAAACTTTTCAAGGATGTCTTAGTCACTTATGGTCTTGACATATATGTGAAAATATTGCACGTTTTTACAACTCGGATTTTCACTGATTTTTGGGCTCCAAGTTAAGAGTGGGTAGGTACATATGTACTTGACTTGTACTTGCCGGGTACATGTTGGGTACACGTCGGGTACAGGTGTCCAAAATCTGTAGGGTGATATCCCATCCACGCCGGTTACACACAAGGTAGTGGTAGCCAAAGGGGTCAATAGAAGCACCACATACACATGTATGCACACCAGGTAGAATAGGTGTAACAATAGGCATCGGGGCACCCAATTGCAAAGCCAAGGCGACAACTGCCTGAGTGGGTGGAAGTCGAAAAGAGGGCGACGCGGGGATGGCTGCCAAGTGAGCAGTGGCGCCACGTTGGGAAAGGGAAAGCAACCGAGCTCGATAGGCAGGTGCAGCATATATATTGCTGGAAATGACACTGGGACTTCTGAATATGTCACACTTTTTTTAGACACTGCGATATCGCCATGAGTGGCTAAACGTAGACGCCTGGGATGGAGTGAGTGGTACGCTAGGGGAGCAACGCGCGCGGTACGGGTAGCATGGCCTAGGTGCTCTGGCTGATTTTCGTCAACACTAGCGGGACTCGAGTTCGGGTATTTATTGATTGGTTATTATCGTCGGTCGGAATTGCTGATTTCTGGTCGTCGTGACACGCCGTTATCCGATTGCGCGTTCCATCAGTCCACATGAGGCCCGTGACATAATTATCCTTACCCGATGTCCGGCATTTCGACGACCCCCCCCTTTTGGCCGCCCCCACTGCCACCGTTCTCCGCCCCTCACCACTCACCCCGCCGCCCCTACAGTCTTTCTTGAGATGGTTTCCACTAGATCACACGCGAACATGCCTACTAGGAGGCGTAGCCTAGTCACTATGTTCGATCAGGCCGCAGCTCGACATGCAGCCACGCCAGCGACACCAGCGGCAACTGCCCAGCCTGCTTGAGGATCTGCTGCCGCAATATTCGTGGCGGCAGTACGCACGCTCATTCGGCCCAGATTCGACGAGATCGTGGCCAAGCACGTCGCCAGAAAGTGCTTGGCGGGAAATAAGGATCCCCGGTTTATGGGAAACTAGGACAATGTAGCCACGATCTTCGCCAAGCTGGTACCGGCTTTGTAAGAGGCACCTGGCTGAGGACGTCGCGTTCACGGCATTCTTCAACCTCCACGACGCCACCGTTACTGTGCGGGTTGAATAAAACCGCCTCCCATTGTCTACTTTGGAGCTATTGGTTCACCCCACATCGCCCGCAGTGGACTGGTTGGAGGCCTTTAGCCTCGCTTTCCCGCAGGATGGGAAGCGGGTGCCGCTTGAATTCACGCGCAGGCTGTTGCACACGGACGCGCCGCTTCAGGGGACCGGGGGATGACCCGCCGTAAAAAATGTCACTACGTGTTAATTGTGCCTACAGATTATGTTTTCATCGCACGCAAAAATAACATCAGAATCGCGCGCACACGTCTGCATCGCCAAACACGATAGTGTACACCATATAATATTCAATCTATTAAATAACCCTATAGAACAGTGCTCTAAGTCAATTTCTAGGCTGAAAGAACACCCCTATGGACTTGGAGGTGTAGCGGGTCCGGACCTCGCCTAGAAGATACTCCACAACTCTTGATGTTTCTCTTCTCACATGTCCGAAACACAAATGAGCATTAAGCAGGTTGTGCGTAAATGATGGGATACAGGTACCGTAGTGTCTACAATGACAATAGATATGATCCTATGCCTCCATCCTTACCTACTTCAGTTTATGGAACATCTAAACTGCCGAGGGCATTCAAAGACAATGGCAGGTATGGTGCACATACATATACACAGTGGCAGATGATTCTTCATTGTCGTTTACCAACTAGTCGGGTGACGCGTGATTTTGAACTCGATATGAGGAAACAACCACTAACACATCAGTCAAAGAAGATACTGCTGATAAAAAGATCGTTTGGTGTTCTAACTGAGAGTGCAACATGCCCTTGCTTTCTTGTCTTCTTCCTCACTATTAATCAATGGTTTCTTCATCGATGTAGACGCATCCATATCCAACTGCAAAGGTGCACAGCTTCAATATTTCAGGAAAGTCCGCACGGGATCACTTAAACAAACGGTGCTCTTCGTAAGTATGATGAAAACAGCGTTTGTTTTTCTCCTACTTTGACCCTCCTACAAAAGTGCAAAGTTTCAACAAACAAGGCACAGATCTCCGATCACAGGAAATGACTACAAGTTCAATGATAAAAATCACAATTTTGACTGCCATACAACTCTCTGGTACTATGTAACGTGCATAACCACAGCATCCGGACGAGTCTCGACTTGATCGTCCACATAGCTTGGAGGCAAGGAGATAATCACAAGGGATCGACGGGGCTACCTGGGATGGAGTGTCGTCAGATTTGTGCTGTATTTGAACATCGGAGGTAGAGATCGCTGCATTTAAGGCCGAACCCAACAATGATACAGCTGATGTATCTTCCGCTGCTTTAATAGTTGCTGCATCTGAAACAGCTGCTGCCGCTGCCTTTGCTTCTGCAGCAGCCTTTTCCTGCGCAGCCTTCTCCTCCTCAGCCTTCGCCTTCGCGGCTGCCGCTTCAGCCTCAGCAGCTGCCTTAGCGGCCTCCTCCTCAGCCTTCGCCTTCGCGGCTGCCGCTTCAACCTCCGCAGCTGCCTTAGCGGCCTCCTCCTCAGCCTTCGCCTTCGCGGCTGCCGCTTCAGCCTCCGCAGCTGCCTTAGTTGCCTCCTCCTCAGCCTTCGCCTTCGCGGCTGCCGCTTCAGCCTCCGCAGCTGCCTTAGCGGCCTCCTCCTCAGCCTTCGCCTTCGCAGCTGCCGCTTCGGCCTCCGCAGCCGCCTTAGCGGCCTCCTCAGCCTCGCCTTCGCGGCTGCCGCTTCAGCCTCAGCAGCTGCCTTAGCGGCCTCCTCCTCAGCCTTCGCCTTCGCGGCTGCCGCTTCAGCCTCCGCAGCTGCCTTAGTTGCCTCCTCCTCAGCCTTCGCCTTCGCAGCTGCCGCTTCAGCCTCCGCAGCTGCCTTAGCGGCCTCCTCCTCAGCCTTCGCCTTCGCGGCTGCCGCTTCAGCCTCCGCAGCTGCCTTAGCGGCCTCCTCCTCAGCCTTCGCCTTCGCGGCTGCCGCTTCAGCCTCAGCAGCTGCCTTAGCGGCCTCCTCCTCAGCCTTCGCCTTCGCGGCTGCCGCTTCAGCCTCAGCAGCTGCCTTAGCGGCCTCCTCCTCAGCCTTCGCCTTCGCGGCTGCCGCTTCAGTCTCCGCAGCTGCCTTAGCGGCCTCCTCCTCAGCCTTCGCCTTCGCGGCTGCCGCTTCAGCCTCCGCAGCTGCCTTAGCCTCCTCCTCCTCCTCAGCGTTGGTCTCCGCCGCTTCTATGGCAGCTCCTGCCACGGCCTTCACGGCCTCCTTCTCTTCCTCAGCTGCCTCAGGTACATTTTGCTCGGTTACGTCCTCTAGCTTCGCAGCACTGCCTTCCCCAGTCTCTGACACCTGACAGCTCCAAAAGTGAGAACTACTTTTGTCAGGCGCGGTTTACCTCAAGCAAGCGGAAACCTTGATCTTTCACGGGATATTCACCAGCCTGACACTAGCTATCTGTCTGGTAAGACAGTAGCACGAAGAGTGATGTGCTGTTCTTCGGGCGCAAGGATAAAGTAAACAGCAGACATCTTACGCGTTCGTAGTTGTGTTCGATTTGAAAAACTATACGTGCGGGATAGATAGACCTCACGGGGACGCAGCAGTATCCGAAAGTCGCGTCCACTAACAAAGAGCGCGTCAACACAGTGCACAACCGCCATCCAGTCAATAAAAAACGGACTATTGCTGCCGATCAGCATAACTCAGCTGCCAATCGATGAAACAGCAGGCGTCGATACACAAGTGGAAGTGAATCCAAGGCTCGCCGGGGCCAAGCAACGGCCCTTTTATGCAAGCATGCTCGTGCTCATATGTTCACGTGAACGCAACTAAGCTTGCGTGTATCCAAGCCACGCAGCCAATATCATTCCCTTGTTCCAAAGTGTGGAGGGGTGAGGATCGCTGAGTGTTTGGGGGGCATGTATCACAGTCAAGCATAGTAAGGATCCTGTTGTGCGGTAATTAAAATTTCACTGAGAAGTGTATGCATTTTCGAGACGCCTCCCTCACTGATCGGTGTATGAGCACGGTGCCGTTTTTTCCCCGCGGACAACCGTGACACCCGCGAACCCGGCCACAGTGACATATTAGCACGTGGGCATGGAGCCACACGTTAAGCACCATAAAAAAAATAGGAAGAACACAAGTGTATGCATATTACGTGCAGACGAAAAGGGTCGCCTGAAATTCAGACGACAATATGTGCGTTGTGCTCACGCTCGCTGAAAGGACACATTTTCGAGTTTATGTCAGCAGATAGCAGAAAATATGAAATCCACAGGCGATAAACTCATTTCACAGCAACGTAAGATTAGATGTGTAAGTGCGGTATTTACAGCTCAGGTGGAGTATGGATCCTCAGAATATACAGCTCCAAGCAGTTCTGCGAATACGTTACAATTTTTCTTGCACAGTTCCGCTGAAGAATGGCAAGTGTCCGATGAGTGATTCTCGCTCAACTTTGGTGCCGCACACTCACCGTATTTGTCTCTTCCTCCGCAACTTCTTCTGGAGGTGTATCTGGCGGAGCTGCGCAACCCTCGATGAAAGTTAGATCCCGAAACGATCCAGGTCGGTTTCGAGAGCGAGGTTCTCCCTTTTATTCTGGGTAAACTGGAAAGAATATCCTGACAGAGTTTCGAGGACGTTTGACTAAGTGAGGAAAGGAGTCAGAATCGACGAGAAATTCAAAATTCTGACTTACCCGAAGCGCTGACCTCACCGGTTGCCTGACTAGGCTTTTTCCCTTTCTTCTTATTTTTTTTGGGTGGCATGCTTGGAGAGTGGCTTTTTCCGCACTTCGCACAAAGTCTTGATGCACACTTGCTAGCGTGCAAATTGAAATTCGAGCGGACTGCAAGCAGGCTCGTGAGGCATGCACCCTCGTCTGTAGCGTGTTTGAAGTGAACGATCGGATGAGGATCGGGTGTGGTGGACGTGGGATGGGGTTCGCCTTTCCTTCGATCCTTTCAATTCATGATGTTTCTTGTTAAGATATTCAATAATTCAT
This sequence comes from Cymbomonas tetramitiformis, assembly GCA_001247695.2. Taxonomy (NCBI): domain Eukaryota; kingdom Viridiplantae; phylum Chlorophyta; class Pyramimonadophyceae; order Pyramimonadales; family Pyramimonadaceae; genus Cymbomonas; species Cymbomonas tetramitiformis. The sequence goes on along the minus strand of LGRX02025857.1, from coordinate 18,986 downwards.
ATTCATATACGATATAGATTGTGACACATTGTTTCATCTTGATTCATGTTTGGCATATTGATATAGATACCCGAAACCGATGATACACAATTGTAACATACACGATACAGCAGCTGCAGCAGCAGTAGATCGTTCCTACCGATAGCGATAGCGATACGCGATAGCGATACGCGATAGCGATACCTCTGTGACGCCTACCTGAGACGCTGTGAGGATGACGCTACAGTCGAATGTCATGTCATGTCATGTCATGTCAATGTCATGTCATGTCATGCCATGTCATGTCATGTAATGTCATGTCATGTCATGTCATGTCATGTCATGTCATGTCATGTCATGTCATGTCATGTCATGTCATAGTCACAGCTGCAGATGCAGCTGCAGAAGTGCTGCAGATGAGAGATGTAGATGTAGATGCAGCTATGCCTTTGCCTATGCATATACACTACGACACTATCCTATGATTGGCTATGGGCGATTGTGACACCTCAACCTGGGTATGGCATATGGTGCAAGAAAAACTGAAAAAGTGCAGCAGCCAAGGGGAGAACGCTCCCGGCAGACATAGAACGAACTCAAGATTTGAAGATATGATAAACATACGAGATATATAGTTAGATTGACACAAGCAGTCGCCGAAGATGATACACCGGGAGTGACACGTGACAGTACAAACATGTCACAATGCCAATTCCAGCACACCGCCTCATCCGAGGTGGCTCTACAACTTGTGAAACGAGTCACCACCGATAGCTACTAGAGTTTACTCACGGGGAGACAAACTTTTGCTCCCCCATAAATTGGGGGTGATTGTCTCTTCATGTCAAGGTTGTATATTCAACATTTCAGACTATGCGGTTGCTATTGAACAATAGTAACTCGCAACAAGTATTTGGTGGGTATGAGTGCAGTCTGATCTCCAGAATCTACTGCTTGAGCTCAATGCTCTCTCATATACCTCAATGTTCTCACGCCTCATAGGCGTTACCACCATCGGGTTGTGAACCCGAGAACATTGGGCGAACTAACAGTATCGGCTGATCGAATTAGCCATATGATACCCGCATGTGAGATATAGTTATACTGATAAGGTCTCACAACCGAGCCTTAAGATATAATACCGGAATATCCAAGTACACTAGATATCAGAAAGTCCCGTACTCGTGTGGATAAACTGTATAAGATAAATAAACCCTAAGCTAGATATACCCGGAACGGTCTCGGACGGTCTCGGAGTCTAGCCTACCTGTGACACAGCGTGTGTCACAGTACGAACCTACAGATCAGTCAGCAGTCCAGTGTTGGTCCTAGGGATCTGTCATAGGGGCCTGCACCGGGACTCCCGGTCAGGGCTGCCTATACAGATTTCAGCACACCACCCCAGCACTGTGGGTGGTGACTGGCTAGGAGAGTCAGAAGATGTAAGGTTGTTAAGTGTTAGGGCAGGAGCTAGGTGACAAGTCCAACTGCTAATCTAACTGTGCAATTCTGATACACAAATTAGAACCCCCTAGCTAGCACAAGAGCAGAAACTCACAGGCAATTAAGGTCCTGCTAAACCACTGAAAGGCTCTGTGCCAGCAAGTCAAATTGAAGATTTCAAAGGTGTCAAAGCAAAACCATAAACCAGATTGAAGAAGTCTTTGAGGTCACAGGAGTTCTGCACACCACCATGTTGGTGTGCCTCCAGAGTGAGCAAGAAGTCAATCGACAGTGTCAAAGTAGTCAGCGGTGGCCTCACGGAAGTCCATCCCATAATAGGAGGTAAAGAAACCAGCACCGTAGTAGTGCCCCGCATCAAGAGGACCGCTCTCATGTAAGGCCATGCCGTAGTAGAATGCCATGTCAAAGCCCAAGTCCGCTTGAGCTAAATCCTGAAATGCTAGCAGGCTCAAAGTGTCAGGAGGCTCGGGCGGCTGAAGCTGTGGTAAACCGCCAGCTAACGAGAGATCCCGAGCCGGCATCACGGAGTCAACAAAATCACTCGTAGAGTAAAATGACGGAGCCTCCCAATCGAGATCACCACCAGGCGAAGGCATCTCCGTAGCCGGTACACATGCCGACACGGCAGAAGCCGCGGAAGCTGAGACAGACACACCTGCAAACGAAATGCACAAGAGCGAGAGCACCGCAAGAGCGCCGATCGCCGGCGTGCCAAAGCCGAAAGGCGGCACACCGCATCCGATAGCACCGGACGGAGCCCGCGGCTTCACCGCGAAAGTACCGTCGGCGTAATCCTCGTAGTCGTCCGTGTCATAGCCTGTCAGGTCAGAGGGGTGGACGGCGGCGTGATTCACCGTCTGCACGAAGCCTCCGAACTCACCGCATGTCGCCTCTGTGGTGGTCACCCGCGCCGATTGAACTGGCGCGGGCCGTACATCCTTCGCCTGCGAAACAGGCATAGCAGGGGCCGGCACGGCGGACGCCGATGCCGCCGCACCACCTGCCGGAACCTGCCCCTTCGGTGTGATCCCCGCCGCAGCGGCAGGGCCACACACCAAAGCCGATGCATGCTCCTCAACCGCACTCCCAGGAACAAAGGATGCGTGAGTGTAATGTACCTTCTCTTGGGCGGCCTGAACCTCAGAGGTGAGGGCATCAAGCCGCCGCAAGATGTCCTCGTCGTCGGTCCCGCCAGAAGGCGGAGGCGGCACGCTGAACCCGTAGGCCGCCACGTCGATCCCACCGACGCCGTCCGCGGAGAGCACCGCGGGCGGACCATACGCCAATGCCGCATGCGAGAAGGCCTCCGGCCCACTGTCCGCCGCGTCCTGGAAGACCTGCACGAGCGCCAATGCGTGCAGGCCCTCCGCGTCCTCCTGCTCAATGGGAATGCAGAAAGCCGCGGCCGTGGCTGGTGAGTGTTGGCGACCGCCAAGCGGGCAGTCGCGATACGGGTGATATACTTCACCTTTACCGGCCTTGCGGCAGCGGTGGCACAGCGGCTTCGCTCTCATGCTGTCGCGGTCAAAGCCGACCGCGGGGGGGCTGCCTGCACCCACGCGAAACCCCCTCGGATGCTGCTTCCCGCGATGCTGCGGCTGCGGCTGCTGTCCCCCGCCCGCACGGCCACCTCGCACCAAGGCCTTTAAGGCCGCGATCTCCTCGAGGAGCACCGCGTACTCCGACGATGTGACCAGCGCGGAGGGCTTACCGTCCATCCCCAGCACCTGCTTCTCACGTGCCGACGCCCCCTCGTCCGACTGTGCCCATGCCTGGAAGATGGCCACGACGAGAGCCTGTAGCGAGCGGAGAGTAACTCCGCCGAGGTCACCCGCAAGCGGATAACGCACCTTCACCGCCGCGTAGAAGACCGGGTCGAGGCGGTTGTACAACGAGAGCTTGCGGGTCTCGTCGGTGGGCCGCCAGTCAGGAGCGCGGTTATCCCGCACCAGACGTTGCTCACGAGCCAAGATCGGCTGCGGGTCAACGCCCGCGGGATAACGAAGCGCTGCGTGCTCCTGCTGGTGGCTCTCGCGTAAGAACGCCGGCACGCTCCCCTTGATGATGTCGATGAGAGCCCGACGTCCATCTCGGTCAGCTGAAGAGTCCGTACCCCGAAGCCAGGTGTCGGCCACAGAGTTCCGCTCCACGACGAGGGCCAAGACGTCATAGAGAAGCCCATTCACCTTCTCGATAACCAGAGAGGTGGGGTCGTCGAGGTCAAAGGGGGTCAAGTCCAGCCCAGCGGACTCAAACTCGGTCCGAAGCTGCACCACCAACTCGGAGAGACGGTCGGTGTCGTCAGTGCCACGATAATGATGTTTCTTGGAACCAAGGATATCCTCGCGGATACCCTTGGCCCAAGCCCGATGCAACCTCCCCTTGTAGACCACGTCAACAGCAGCGTGCTGGTCAACAAGATGTTTCCGCAACGCGACAGCGGTGTCGGAGTTGCTGGAAACAGCAGGGGGCACCACAGGTGGAGTGCTAGCGGTCGGAGTGTCCCGAACCGCATCCAAAAGCCGTATAGAGGCGTCCAAGTCGGAGTCCTTCAACAGGCGTTTACGAGCTCGAGTAGATGTCGCCATTCTTCTGAAAGCCAGAGAAAAGATGATGCGCGGTAGCACGTTTGGGTGTTGTGGCGGAAACGGAGGGATGACGTAACGGCAGAACGTGCGGAGCGGCGAAAAGAGCGTGGGGCACTTGCAAATGTCGACGTGGTCGAAGGCGTCCGGAACACCAGCCCAAAATACGTAAACCAGCGGGATCAGGGCAGGTAAAACAACGCAAATGAACATTGCCACAACCGAGCAATAGCAACGCGCGGTGCCCATGACTCGCAGCCGCAAAACACGTCTACCGTCGAATCATGTCCAAATCCTAGTCGCACCCAAACGCGCAAGTGCGCACCACCTCTTCAAGCGGCTGCTTAGCCAATCATGGCCAAGATAGCAAGTGGAATGAAAACGTGGATGGGGCCACGACCTACCGGAATATCCAAGTACACTAGATATCAGAAAGTCCCGTACTCGTGTGGATAAACTGTATAAGATAAATAAACCCTAAGCTAGATATACCCGGAACGGTCTCGGACGGTCTCGGAGTCTAGCCTACCTGTGACACAGCGTGTGTCACAGTACGAACCTACAGATCAGTCAGCAGTCCAGTGTTGGTCCTAGGGATCTGTCATAGGGGCCTGCACCGGGACTCCCGGTCAGGGCTGCCTATACAGATTTCAGCATATAATATGATATGATAAGATAGCACGGTGTTATTGAACAGTAACACTCGGGTAGCGTAAGAGCGGGTGATGAGTGCAGACTTCGTCCGAAGATACTGTTGTAGCACAACGCTACCTCATCTATACCGAATGCCTCCCATCTCATAGATGGCACCGCTATTGGGTTGTGAACCCAAGGCATTGGTTGAACGACTAGTATCGGCTGAACGAATAATGCGTTCGCCATATGATACTCGCATGCTTGTTCGGAACATGCTAGAAGCGAAGATGATTTCTTCTCCGAACCGTTCGGTACTTCAAGATAGCATCTTACTTCGCCATCTCGAGTCCGACATACTGGCCTCTCGATGACATGTGGCATTCAAGTCTTACCTTGAATAAATGACAAATTATATGACTTATCATCTCGATGACATGTACAGTCATAGTCGACCGTACTGACGATTGTCTGTCATTATAATATATGACATGACTCGACATGACATGACATGGCATGGCATGGCATGTCTGACAGGTATGACACGTATGACATGTATGACACATATGTCATCGGTCATAACCATGACAGATGTCCCCTCTTAATAGAGTTGTGACCTCACAACGGGCATACCTTTGTATATGTCTTTGATGTCTTTGTTGTTGTTGCTTCTGCTGGTACCAGTCTTCTTACACCGATTTGAGGCGTCCCTCGTGGTGTTTTTAGGATATTGGGGGGAACTGAGTCCACTTTAAACCCTCACCTTAGGCATTAGCCTTACAGTTCTTAGGATGTAGCCCCCTTTGAATTGCGTATCATATTGCAGAGTGACGATTCAAGGTTCAATGAATTGCGTTTCGTGATACAGATTGACGCTGGAACTGCGTATCGTGTTTTAGAGTGACGATTCAAGGTATCCGAGGTTTACGTTACGGATTATTTGCGCTAGCCGTCGACGCCTTTGCGAACGATGATCCCACGATTTAACAATTTATAATCGAACGATTCTCGGCCTTATATATACAACTGATCGACGAAAACCCTTAGGTACATGTTTCCACAGTTATTATATATTAGTGCACCCAACCCTTCTCATGGGGAACGCAATCATTTCCCCCAACAGTCGCGGCGGAACCAGCCGCGTGCCCCGCGGATCCAGCGGGGTACCGACAACGGCAGATTGGGGGGAAAACAGAGCGTTCCTTCGTGTGTCACTCTTCGCCGCCTACGTGGCACTGTGGGGAGTCAGTACTCTGTACCGCACCAGGATCGCCATCAAAAGCCAGAGTAGCTCAACGGCAGAGCGCTCGTCCGGTATGCGAGAGGTCACGGGCTCGATCCCGGCCTGGCTCACCTTTTTCGGGCTTCTGGTCTAGCGGTGTCACAGTTTCGGTTTCCCCATGAGGTTATGGGCCCACCACGCTTCCACTGCGCATCGCGGTTGTGTGGTTGTGCCACGTAGACACTTCAGAGTGAGGTTGTGTCATGGGGAACGCAATTAATTCCCCCAACAGTCGCGGCGGAACCAGCCGCGTGCCCCGGGTCCAGCGGGGTACCGACAACGGCAGATTGGGGAAAAAACAGAGCGTTCCTTCGTGTGTCACTCTTCGCCGCCTACGTGGCACTATGGGGACTCAGTAGCTACTCTGTACCGCACCAGAATCGCCATCAAAAGCCAGAGTAGCTCAACGGCAGAGCGCTCGTCCGGTATGCGAGAGGTCACGGGCTCGATCCCGGCCTGGCTCACCTTTTTCGGGCTTCTGGTCTAGCGGTGTCACAGTTTCTGTTTCCCCATGACCTTCCTCCCCTCCTGAAGCTACTTTGGAGGTTCACAGGTGGTCACGGGGAGCCCGATGTTTCCGGAGTTATTTCACCGGGGGCTTGTTTTAATGCAAACGGAGTGGCCCTGCTTAACGGAATTGGACTTATAATCCTTAACCGATCTGCTCAACTCCTCAATTTTTTTAGTCCAGTACGCACGCTTTGACGAACATCTGTCGATTCAGAGTGGATTCGCCACGTACTAATGTGAAATTTATTTTAGTTATGTGTGTCAGGCATAACTTAGGATCACAACTCCGTCTACCTCAGTCGATGTCTCCGGTAGCTTCGGATGACTGGCCACAGAATCCGATGACTAACCACGGTCTTGGCAAAGGTAGCATTTAGCAGTTTTTATTTATCCACAGATATTACCGGAATATCCAAGTACACTAGATATCAGAAAGTCCCGTACTCGTGTGGATAAACTGTATAAGATAAATAAACCCTAAGCTAGATATACCCGGAACGGTCTCGGACGGTCTCGGAGTCTAGCCTACCTATGACACCGCGTGTGTCACAGTACGAACATACAGATCAGTCAGCAGTCCAGTGTTGGTCCTAGGGATCTGTCATAGGGGCCTGACCGGGACTCCCAGTCAGGGCTGCCTATACAGATTTCAGCACACCACCCCAGCACTGTGGGTGGTGACTGGCTAGGAGAGTCAGAAAATGTATGATGTTAGTGTCAGGGCAGAAGCTAGGTGACAAGTCTAACTGCCAATCCAACTGTGCTATTCTGATACACAAATCGGAAACCTCTAGGTAGCACGTGAGTAGAAACATACGGGCAATTAAGGCACCGCTAAACAAGTGAAAGGAACCGTGCTAGCAAGTCAGTTTGAAGAATATAAAGTAGTCAAAGTAAAACATAAACCAGATTGAAGAAGTCTTTGAGGTCACGGGAGTTCTGCACACCACCATGCTGGTGTCCCTCAAGAGTGAGCAAGAAGTCAATCGACAGTACCAAAGTAGTCAGCGGTGGCCTCACGGAAGTCCATCCCATAATAGGAAGTAAAGTAGCCAGCACCGTAGTAGTGCTCCACTTCCAGAGGTCCACTCTCATGTAATGCCATACCGTAATAAAATGCCATGCCGAAGCCCAAATCCGCTTGAGCTAAATCCTGAAATGCTAGAAAGCTCAGTTTGTCAGGAGGCTCGGGCGGCTGAAGTTGTGGCACATCGTCAGTCAACAAGAGACCCTGAGCCGGCATCACCGATTCAACAAAATCATTCGTAAAGTAAAATGACGGAGTCTCCCAATCGAGATTACCACCAGGCGAAGGCACCTCCGTAGCCGATGCAGATGCCGACACAACAGAAGCTGTGGAAGCCGAAACAGCTACACCTGCAAAAGAAATGCATAGGAGAGAAAGCACCGCGAGAGCGCCGATTGCCGGCGTGCCAAAGCCGAAAGGCGACACACCGCACCCGATAGCCTTGGCCGGAGCTCGCGGCTTCACCGCGAAAGTACCGTCGGCGAAATCTTCGTAGTCGTCCGTGTCATAGCCTGTCAGGTCAGTCGGGTGGACGGCGGCGTCTGCACGAAGCCTCCGAACTCGCCGCATGTCGCCTCCGTGGTGGTCACCCGCGCCGATTGAGCTGGCGCGGGCTCCACATCCTCCACCTGCGAAACAGGCATAGCAGGGGCCAGCACGGCGGACGCCGATGCCGCCGCACCACCTGCCGGAACCTGCCCCTCCGGTGTGATCCCCACCGCAGCGGCAGGGCCACACACCAGAGCCGACGCATGCCCCTCCGCTCCGCTCCCAGGAATGAAAGATGCGTGGGTAAAATGTACATTTTCTTGGGCGGCCTGAACCTCAGAGGTGAGGGCATCAAGCCGCCGCAAGATGTCCTCGTCGTCGGTCCCGCCAGAAGGCGGAGGCGGCACGGAGAAACCGTAGGCCGCCACGTCGATCCCACCGACGCCGTCCGTGGAGAGCATCGCGGGCGGGCCATACGCCAACGCCGCATGCGAGAATACCTCCGGTCCAATGTCTGCCGCGTCCTGGAAGACCTGCACGAGCGCCAATGCGTGCAGGCCCTCCGCGTCCTCCTGCTCAATGGGAATGCAGAAAGCCGCAGCCGTGGCCGGCGAGTGTCGGCGACCGCCAAGCGGGCAGTCGCGGTAGGGATGATACACCTCACCTTTACCGGCCTTGCGGCAGCGGTGGCACAGCGGCTTCGCCTTCATGCTGTCGCGGTCGAAGCCGACTGCGGGGGGGTTGCCTGCACCCACGCGAAACCCCCTCGGATGCTGCTTCCCCCGATGCTGCGGCTGCGGCTGCTGTCCCCCGCCCGCACGGCCACCTCGCACCAAGGCCTTTAAGGCCGCGATCTCCTCGAGGAGTACCGTGTACTCCGACGACGTGACCAGAGCTGAGGGCTTACCGTCCATTCCCAGCACCTGCTTCTCACGTGCTGCCGCCCCCTCGTCCGACCATGCCTGGAAGATGGCCACGACGAGCGAGGGCCTGAAGCGAGCGGAGAGTGACCCCGCCGAGGTCACCCGCAAGCGGGTACCGCACCTTCACCGCCGCGTAGAAGATCGGGTCGAGGCGGTTGTACAGTGAGAGCTTGCGGGTCTCGTCGGTGGGCCGCCAGTCAGGAGCGCGGTTCTCCCGCACCAGACGTTGCTCACGAGCCAAGATCGGCTGCGGGTCAACGCCCGCGGGATAACGAAGAGCCGCGTGCTCCTGCTGGTGGCTCTCGCGTAGGGCTGCCGGTACGCTCCCCTTGATGATGTCGATGAGAGCCCGACGTCCATCTCGGTCAGCCGAAGAGTCCGTACCCCGAAGCCAGGTGTCAGCTACAGAGTTCCGCTCCACGACGAGGGCTAAGCAAGACGTCATAGAGGAGCCCATTAACCTTCTCGATAACCAGAGAGGTGGGGTCGTCGAGGTCAAAGGGGGCCAAGTCCAGCCCAGCGGACTCAAACTCGGTCCGAAGCTGCACCACCAACTCGGAGAGGCGGTCGGTGTCGTCGGTACCACGATAATGATGTTTCTTGAAACCAAGGATATCCTCGCGGATACCCTTGGCCCAAGCCCGATGCAAGCGCCCCTTGTACACCGCGTCAACCGTGGCATGTTGGTCGACCAGGTGCTTCCGCAACGCGACAGCGGTGTCGGAGTTGCTGGAAGCAACAGGGGGCACCACTGGTGGGGTGCTAGCGGTCGGAGTGTCCCGAACCGCATCCAAAAGCCGTATTGAGGCGTCCAAATCGGAGTCCCTCAATAGGCGTTTGCGAGCTCGTGTAGATGTCGCCATACTTTTGAAAGCCATAGAAAAGATGATGCGCGGTAGCACGTTTGGGTGTTGTGGCGGAAACGGAGCGAAGACGTAACGGCAGAACGTGCGGAGCGGCGAAAAGAGCGTGGGGCACTTGCAAATGTCGATGTGGTCGAAGGTGTCCGGAGCACCAGCCCAAAATACGTAAACCAGCGGGATCAGGGCAGGTAAAGTAACGCAAATGAACATTGCCAAAACCGAGCAATAGCAACGCGCGGTGCCCATGACTTGCAGCCGCAAGAGACGTCTACCGTAAAGTCATGTCCAAATCCTAGTCGCACCCAAACGCGCAAGTGCGCACCACCTCTTCAAGCGGCTGCTTAGCCAATCATGGCCAAGATAGCAAGTGGAATGAAAAGCGTGGATGGGGCCACGACCTACCGGAATATCCAAGTACACTAGATATCAGAAAGTCCCGTACTCGTGTGGATAAACTGTATAAGATAAATAAACCCTAAGCTAGATATACCCGGAACGGTCTCGGACGGTCTCGGAGTCTAGCCTACCTGTGACACCGCGTGTGTCACAGTACGAACCTACAGATCAGTCAGCAGTCCAGTGTTGATTGGTCCTAGGGATCTGTCATAGGGGCCTGACCGGGACTCCCAGTCAGGGCTGCCTATACAGATTTCAGCAGATATGATATCTCGCATGTGTGCGTACCTGTGCAAGGGTATGATTTTGTACAAGGCTCACTACACCTTTAGCAAGGAAGGATCAATTTCCCGCTTCTATGCAACATAATGATAAAACATTAAGAGCAAGGTATATAGATGATCGACATGTATTAGTATATATTACAAGAAGTAAGGGCATCAGGCTTAATATAATGTTTAGCCTTCATAGGCAGCTATTATGTCTGCTGCATTGGTCAGCTCTGTGGCTTTGACCCAGGTGTCATGCTCAGGGCCGTAGCCTGCATATCGCACTAAGTAGTACTTGACACCTCTAGTGATCTTATCTGAGATGATGTGTGATATCTCAAACAGTGGTTGCCCTTCTTCGGTGATCATCTGTGGCAGAGGCAAAGGTGCTTGGATCGAGTCGTTATACAGCTCTATTCTGGATACAGGCTGTACCGGATGGATACGGATATCGAGGTCTCCGAAATCTAACTCGTATGCACACCCATGGCTTAGCACTTTGGAAATGGTAAACGGCCCAATATATGGCTGCTTAATAAAGTGTCTGCCTGCCCCTGTCAAACCAGTCCATTGGATAAACTCGGTCCGTAAAAGAACTTTCTGCCCTACTGCATATTGCCGGGGCATGTGAGTCTTATTCTCTATTCGTCGTAAGTATTTGTGGAAATACTACGGGGCCTTGGAGTATTTCCCACAATACTTGGAGAAAATCGCCTAATAAAAAATACGAAAATGTATAAATGTTTGGATTTATATATCTTAGGTTGTTAAATATGACCTATTAATCATCAGAAAAAATCTGGTTCATCGATATCGATCGATCTCGATGTCGCGCGCGCCGCTCGATGGACGTTGGGTGAGTACTAGTTTTCTCGTATATTTGTCGAGTAGTAGGTTCTACAAGTAGCGTGCTAGTAATCACCCCGACGGGCACCCTAGCGTCCTATATCGCATGAACATGATTCAATATGATATTTCGGACTACGAGAACTAACAACCGGACATTTTGTGAGATTTGAGGTGCATGGTTGAGTGTCGAGAAGGTGCCAGAACCTGGCAGACAGCGTATCAATACGTGTACACGAGTAGCATGCTAGGAATCGCCCGAATGGGCACCCTAGCGTCCTATATTGCACGAACATGATTCAATATGCTATTTCGGACTACAAGAAGCATCCATTGGGTATTTTGCGATATTCGAGGTGCATGGTTGAGTGTTGAAAAGGTGTCAGAACCTGGCAGACAACGTACTAGTACGGTTATACACAAGTAGCATGCTAGGAACCATTCCAATGGGTACCCTAGCGTCCTATATCGCACGAATATGATTCAATATGCTATTTCGGACTACGAGAACTACCCACCGGGCATTTTGTGAGATTTGAGGTGCATGGTTGAGTGTTGAGAAGGTGCCAGGACCTGGCAGACAGCGTACACGTACGTCTACACAAGTAGCATGCTAGGAATGATCCCAGTGGACATCCTATCGCCCTATATTGCACGACCATGCTTCAATATGATATTTTGAGGTGAAACCCCAAGATATTGTGCAAAAGAATACGCACATTGTATGCGTGTGTGTGTCTCAAAGCTAGTATTGTGGGAAATACTAGCATTTCAGGATATTCTGAGCATTCCACGGCGTCCATTATTATCACAAATGCTCTAAACAGCTCGTCATATCTCGACGAAAGTGTCTTCGGAGGACCGAAAATTTGAATATCGCACTTTCAAGGGGTATGTGGTGTTTTACGACACTATACGCAAGCCTATGCCTTCAAAAAACTGCCCGTGTGGGTATTCGTGATAATGGCCATGATGTCATTCGACATCATAGGACTCGAAAATGAGGTGTATAAGGTGTATCGCCGCTATCGTGGGACCATGAACGCCATAAATGCCGATATCATAACTTCATTTAAGGTCTTTGACATATTTTGGTAAGGGTGCGGGCGTGATTCGTGAGACGTGTCGTGAGTCGAGGGAGCAAATCCACGTAGTATTTCCCACAATACTAACGTAAATACGTGCCGCTTGCCAGAATATCCATCATACATCATCAAACAAACAAAAATTTCAGACTTTAGTATCATATATGCAAGATATATTCACCCCTTGTCGCATAGATAAGTGAAAGACATGTGTGCATGCGTCTAAAGTTGAAAACCCTATGATTTGCGCCCGAGGTCGAAATCCGGCTTGATTCAATGCACTTTGGGTGTCACCATAAAGGGCTCGCGCGATGGTACTTGCCACGCCCAAACCCCCATACCCAATTCACAGTTTCTCAATCGAACCTATGCCTTAAAAAAACACTAAGTGCGCGATCGCCAATCGACCATTAAGTGCTCCTAAAGTGGGCCACTTTGAGGGCCAAAATCGAAGTATTTGTGGCAATACTACGCGACGACGAATAGAGATTATTGAATCTGGCTTGGCTAATTTCTGCTGCTCGGGAAATGTTGTCTACCGCGTTGGCATGTACAGCCGAGTACTGGTCAAAATGATCTCGAATAGCATTCTGTATTGGAACAGGAGCTTCTGGCGGAATGATGATTGCCAGGTCATGAGGCGAAAGTGGCTGCGCCATCGAGTCGAGATAGAATGGTGAATAACCAGTAGATGCAGAAACTGTGTTGTTAATTGCAAACTCCACCAGAGGCAACTTGTCCTCCCACGAATTGGCTGAAGTATCATTGCAACAACACCTGTGGATCAAAAAGTACTATCTAATCAGTTTATAAACCAGAGGATGGTGAATATCGAATCAACAAATTGAAAAGTACCTGAGGATATCCTCAATGAAGGCATGGCTCCTCTCATTGGCTGCATTCGACTGTGGATGGTGTGAAGACGTCATAGACAATCTCGTACCAGTAGATTTCCACAGTGTTTGCCAGAATGTAGAGGTGAATCTGGGGTCTCGATCTGAGATGATGTTCCTCGGAAGACCATGGAGCTTGAAGATATGCTGCATATATATCGAAGCAGTATGCTGAGCAGTCCAGGTCATGCTGAAGGGAATGAGATGACAGCGATGAGAGAATTGGCACATTACCACAAATATATTGTCGTGCCCATTAGTGGTGATAGGCAGGTCAGTAATCCAGTCAAGAGATACATCAAGCCATTTTGTCTTAGGCACACAATATCGTATATGTGACTGACCATAAGGTTTGTGTCGCCTCGTTTTCTGGCGTTGACAAACGGGGCACTCCCGAATGTACTGGATGGCTGCCGTCGTCATTCCTGGCCAATAATATCGGCTACGCAATAGATGAAGCATGCGATTTTTGCGTATATGACCAGAAATAGTGGCTGAGTGGCACTCATGAAGGAGAATGTGGCGAAGCTGTGTGATCTCACCGTCATCTGTAGGGACCTTGGCTGTAGGTGGAATGTGCAACTGTCTGCCATATATGGTCTTGCGATAGATCGACCCCTGAATGAGCTCGAAGTTGCTGACTGACTGTGATGAAGTCGATGATGTCAGCTTAGCCAATATAGTCTGTGCAAATGTGTCACGATCATACTGGGATATAATGATGTCGTGAAGCTGATGAGCTGATGAAGAAGATATAAGAGCAATGAATGTAGGATCTGTAGATGGCATGACTGGAACCTCGGTGATGTCTATGTGTTTCAGACAATCGGTGAGTTCAAAGAGTGTAGAGATACGAGTGAGTGCGTCTGCAACCGTATTCTTCTCGCCAGAAATGTGCTATATTCGGAAGTTGTACTCGGAGAGCTCATCCAACCACCTCGCCTGTTTTGGGCTTAGTGTGGATTTAGACTGGAAATACAGTAATCACTCACCTTTAAGAAAACCCGGCGATAAGAAACCAGCCAGCTTTTTCTTTTGGGGGGGGTACCGAAGTTGTCGAGAATAGCTGGCTGGCTTTTTTGAGCTATGGAATACTCGAAAATAAGAAATATGGGTGCTGGCTGAAGAGAATTTTAGGCGATTTTCCAATTTCTTATGTTAAGAAAACTTGGCTGGGACATTTTCAACTGATATCCATTTAACCCCCACGACTCTTATGTTTCAAAAGTTATAATGCGATACAACATTAGCAAGATGCACTTCGGAAATATCGATGGCACATGAAAGTTATTATTACACTAGAAACCATATCAATCTCAACCTCAGCGATTGTTTTTAAGATTTTTAAGAAACTGGCTGAGCTGGGGTGAGTGAACCGTCTACGGCTAAGAAATAAGCTGGCTGGATCAAGAGATCGTGATTGCTAATTCTTCGCGATTCCATAGGACGCTGGCGCTGGCGGGGGGGGGAGGGGTACGCTGATTGGTGAGAATAGCTGGCTGACCCCAATTCTCCGGTTTTCTTAAAGGTGAGTGATTACCGTAAAACCAGTGGCTGATGATCTGAGCGTACAATAGTCTCAGGAGCTCCCAACAAGATGTGGCGAAAGAATCGGAAGCCCTCCACAATGGCAAATAGCTCGATCTCAGGAATAGGCCAACGTCTCTGTGTATCGGAGAGAGTGACGCTGTGATAGCCACATGGCTTCATACCTTTTCCTTGGTCCTGTAGTACCACTTGACCAACGTGTGTGCCTGATCCATCGACCTCCATAATAGATGGCAGTTTCTGATCTGGAAGTTGTAGTACTGGAGCATTGCAGATGGCACTTTTGAGGTTATCAAATGCCTGCTGCTGCTCAGACTCCCAGACAAACTCTGCATTATCTTTAAGGAGACAATTGAGCGGCTCGGCAATCTTGGAGAATTTTGGTATGAATCTCCTAAATTGACCGACCATGCCCAAGAATGACCGAAGGGATGACTTGCCATCTTTAGCCATACGGCGTAGAGGCTGCTTTCCAACGGTAGGACCATAAGACACCGGAGGCTGTATTGCCATGACTGCTCGGATTCGGTCTTCGATGATGGATAGGCCTGCTTCAGAGATGTGATGTCCGATAAAGTCTATGGATCTGACGAACAACTCCACCTTGGAAGGCCTGATGAAGAACTGGTGATCTCTGCAACGCTGGAGGAACTGTCGGACATGACTCACGTGGCTGTCAAAGTCCGGACTGTACACAATAGTATCATCCATGAAAATGACAAGGAACCGATCGATGAAGTCGAAGAATGCCCGATTTCCTACACGTAGAGCTGTTGCAGGAGCATTGGTCAATCCGAAAGGCATAACTGTCCACTCATAGGAACCGTATCTGGTGCGAATAGCTGTTTTGTGAATGTCATCTGGATGTATAGGGATCTGATGGAAAAACTGATTGAAGTCAAATCTGCTAAACCATCGTGCACCTTTTAGCTGTTCAAGAAGGGTGTCGTGAGGTGGCAATGGATACGTGTCCTTAATTGTGATGTTATTAAGGGCTCGATAATCACAACACATCCTCCACTTCCCACCTGGCTCAGGAGCGAAAATGATAGGACATCCATATGGAGATGATGGCGGACGAAGGATGCCCAATTCGACATATTTGATGATTTGTCGTTTGAGCTCTTCCATCATGGGCACTGGTATGGTACGAACTGGCTGCGATGGCGGCGTGTGCCCAGGTTCAATGTTGATTCGATGATAACCACCTTCAAACCGTTCTGGCATATGACCAGCTGGAAGATCCTCCTGGAATATGTCTGAAAAGCCTTCCCTCATCTGATCACGTGCTGCTGTGACCTCTGGGTCTTCCATAGTGGTGTCTGAGTCTGCTGCTGCGAAGACCAGTTCACCATCGACCTCTGAGAGAAAGAAGAGATAAGCTACGGCTTCTTCAGCCGAACCACTGGATCGAATACGACGTAGGTGCTTTCTCATGGTGGTGGCACCGACCAATTCCATTTCAGGAAGGCCATCTGAGCCTGGAGTCTGTTCAACTCTGGATAATACTGTGCGAACACTGGAGCCTGATGAGTGCTTCCTAGTGATCGTCAGATTTTTGGACTGGAAGTCAATGTGTGGATTTCTCCTCTCCAACCAATCTTGACCCAGGATGACAGTGAAGGGTTTCATGTCAATGATGTAGAAATCCTCTGTGTCCTTATACAGTACTTACCCAGCGTGAATGTAGCATTGGGAAGATAGGATGTGCAGGGTAGTTGGCTTCCTCCAGCCAATCCCACTGAGAATGATGAGGAATCTGTGGGTGCTATACCAAGCGGAGCAGCGAACTGTCTGTCGATGAAAGACGATGTAGCTCCTGGGTCTACCAATATGTGAGTACTCTGTCCATATACTTTCCCTTTGTACAACAACAGCTTCTTCTGTGATTTCAGCTGTGCTGTCTGAGACTGCATCTGTGCGATGTGCTCTGAGGGAGTGTCCATCTACTGAAACTGTAATGTCAGACTGGAAAGGACTTCTTCTGAGATACTCTCAACCCGGCCACTTGCTTCAGTGGCATCTTCAGGCTGATTTACCTTGGGGGTGCTCTCAACACTGGTACCTGTGCAGTACCCTGAGAGTTTCCCTGAGGAGCTGGAGCTGAAGCTGGAATTGGAGCTGGAGCTGCAACTGCTGCATTGATGCTGTGCTGACTCTTTAGCTCCTTAACCAGGGTGTTGATTGTATTGATGAGTTTGCCAGACTCATTCTTAGCACCCTGATTCTGTTGCTAGCCTTCACCCTGATAGGGTGTTGGGAATTGAACATTCCTGAAAGGGTAATGTCCAGTCCAGGTGTGTAATGGTAATGGCGCCGCTGCATCGGTGGGTGCAGCCGATGGTGTCATATACTGCACCGGCTGATCCGCTGTCCACGGTGGTGGTATTGGCCCTCCTGGATATAAACTGCCGGGTGCAGCAGCTGGGAGGAAGTTAGCTGCTGCCATTGGTGATGCCCTATAAACGATGGAATCGCCGGAATGAGACTGGCCCCAGTCTCATTCCAGTCTCATTTTTTTGGGGTCATTTTTTTTGTGGAATTTACACACATTTGATGCACTTAAACAAAAAATAACATTGTCGAATGCAAATTTTGAGAAATTTGATGTTTTTTCGACGATTTAGTGTGTTTTTCTGCCACGCGAACTCAGAAAAATCACCAAAAATACGATTCTCGACGAAAAATCCCCAAAACTTTTTCAAGTATGAATTTCCAATATACTTTACATATGCTTGATGCATAACAATAAGAACTCCTTGGAAAACAACGGATTTTTCAATTTCGACCACCCTAAGATGGGGAAATATCATTACGGGGCCAGTCGTATGGGAAATAACCCTGGAAATTGGGTGGTAAACTATATTGCAGGAGTTTAAAGCACAGTTGTTACGTTATTTTGACGGGTTTGAACTTGGTTACAAGTCCACGATCGCAAGTTGCACACAGGAATAGTTGGATGCATAATTTTGGTGACCGTTTTGGTCATTTTACCCCTCAAACCCTGAAAACCCTGAGCGCTGGAACTGTCCATGTGAAGTTAAGCAACATAATCAAGAGTTACACGGCGCGTTGTCACCGTTTCGAGTTTGTATTTCCTTATATCATACAAAGAAACCGCTCTAGCGAGCTGGGATTGAAACAGTATACACATGGTAGGAAGATCTGTAAAAAGAAGGACGCCATGTTCAGGGTAAACAAACTTGTAAAACAGATTCTACTCAGAGAACAGGTTGTCGGCAATAGTCTTTAAAAGCTCTTCCTTTTCAGGACCTGAAGGCATACCGCCCTCGGGCGGACAGATGCGCTCATCCCAGCAAGTCAGCATTTCCGCAGGGTTGAAGGGATGCTACGCCCTGTGCCGAACTCCTCCGCGCCTGAAAGCGTCTGCGGTAAACAGCAAGTCCGTGTTCTTGAAAGTGCGCAGCTTGCGCTTGGAGCCCGGCATAAGGTTCGCAGCGCGTGGAATCCAGAACTGCCAGTGTACCAAACGTTTCTCCGAATCCAAGTCAAAGACCTCAACATAGTGCATGGGAAGTGAAACCTTCCCACGTGCAAGTGGAACCGTAAACCAGCACTCGTCGGCGGGGTTGTTTTCACCTGCAGCGGTGACAGCAAACGTTTTTGGATCTGCAGTTATCATTTCGAAGGTGTAGTCTGCCGGGAGGAAACGAGCCACAGCACGTTGCGCCAACGGCATGTCGTCCTCGTCTGACGAGTCCGACTTCACAGAAACTGCTGGAGCAGTTACGGGCCTTGCTGCTCGCTCAAGTAAAGGCATGTCGTCATACGAGTCCGACTCACTCTTCTCGGGCGATTCCTGAAATAGACAGCGGCCATTGTTGGCAGAACGTGTCCTGGCCTTCCGATGAGGAGGGGAAAAGGTGGGAGACGCTGTCGTAGGGGGAGAACCTCGTGGTCGTTTAGGATCACCTGCTTCCGCCTGCCCAACTTTGCGAGTCTTGACATTGTCTTGGACAGGGGAGGAAGGAGGGGACGATGGGTATACAAGCTTAATGCCAGCGGCAGCATTAGCGCGCATGCCGGCACCTCTCCCAACTGCAGCTTGACTGTCGGGGCCAGTTGATCTCCCCCCACGTCCTTTGCCTCGACCTTTCCCTGCACCTGCTTCAGCAACTGCAGCTTGACTGTCGGGGCCAGTTGTTCTCCCCCCACGTCCCTTGCCTCGACCTT